>JBBPRQ010000044.1:0-95586 GCA_038093095.1 Boletus insuetus | reverse complement strand
AATGCGCGCAATAGCATTTCTTATGGAATCAGAAGCTCAGGAACAACTAATAGAACGCATTTCATCTAAAGCAATAGTAGCCATCTCTTCACAGGTCGGACTGCTACACACGACAGCAGACTCCCTCAAAACTCATGCAGATACCATCACCCAAAACTCAATACAAACAGCTACTTCTCCCGTATCCATTAATAAGAATCAGGAAAGACCACTAGCCATTCTTTGTTAACTCTTCGATGCATGCGATGACAACGACGGGAAGGTGGTATTGATAATCGCCAATAACGATGACGGTCGAAGCGTACAGGAGCACGTCCTCGAGCGGCGCGCCGATCGCGTCTAGAAGAGGGCGTCAACGCCAGCATGATCTCCAGGGCGTCAACAAATCCACCTACGAAAGCTCAGATCCTTTTCTTGCAGCCGCTCATTTTGTTTCTGATGCAGCTGCTCTCGCAGTTGATTGTCTCTTTGGTGTATGACGGCCACGTCTTCAAACCCGATACAATCCATGGCACGCCGACAAGAACGACGAACGAGTGCATCCAATTGTTGATACATGTGACCGACCTTTATCTTGGGTAAGGAGGGTTGCAAGGAAGAGGAGCGTCCGTCACGGTTCCGCACAGAGGTTGCATCCTTGAGACGAGAGGACGGCGAATCGATGGGACGCCATGCAGACCGTGTCAGTAAATGGCGATTGGGATTGATTGTCCACATGATCTAACTAGTCTGTCCGGGTCGAGATCAGGGGGCGGAGTGTAGTAGGCGATGCGGATGCCGAACGCCCCCGAATTCCATGCACGACGTGCGAGTCAACACGAGCGGTGAAACCACTACTGGATGTGGTCGCCCCCTGCGTCGTGTGCCAGTGGTTGGCGTCCCACCATGGTCGCTCAGGCTGGGCCAGCTTCCGTTCGTTGCATTGCGTTCGAGCGCGAGCGCGTGCAGGGCGATGTATTTCGCTGACCATGGGAACGCCCGAGTACATAATTCAAGTTGTTTGTCAAGCCTGCCTTTGCCTCTTCGGACGTACATAAGCCCTAGTAACGAAACGCATCATTTCCGTCGTTGTTCCCTCGAATGAGCTTGGCGTAGAGCTATGTCGAGAATAGAGCAACTCCCGCAGCTCGCTCGACACAACGCGATGCAATTCTTCCCACAACTTCGCCTCCAGTGTCTTCAGAACGGACATGTCAACACCCACAACTGGGGGATCCCACGGAAACATAAGTCCATGAGTGCCCGGAAGCTGGAACTGTGCGTCTAGATGCCCGCCGAGCCAGTCACAACACCAACAGCACTTTTTGCTGACAGCAATGACTGCGTTCCCGGCCTCCGCCACCTATGACGCATGTACCGACACTCAGCATCTTGTCGTGTAACAGAAAAGGCTGAAATGGAACGCACAGGTTGGATGAGATCCCGTAGCTGTTGTGCATTCTCAATTTCCATCTCTGCACCCTGACCTGTCATCGTCAATTGAGCCCCATAATAATTCACGAGACCCATGAGGGCGGCCTCTGCGTGCACGCAACCAGTAAATTTGTTTGAATAGCGTGTCGTCAGCGTGGTTAGTAGGTCATCCTCCCCAAATTTCCGCATGTCTGGGAACCTGGCAAGAAGTGCTTCAGATACTTGAGGAAGAGTCAAAACAGTCGACGGAGAAGGAGGCACTTCTACGAGACCAATTTGCAGGTTCCTCAAGACCTGCGCGATCGCTGCATCTTCGGTGAGGCTACGTACTGCGGTGTGCCATGCGACAATCGTCCTAAGATAGCGATAGACTTGCTGACCCTGGGTTTCGCCTGGCTCTTGCAAGAGCTCATCGATTTCATCATCTGTGTTGGTTTCGTCAGTCGAAATCGCCTGGTGGATAGAGGGCAAGCTCACCAGTCTCATCCGGCGCTGAAGATCAATAAAACGTGTCATATCAGCTGTTATCCGTAGCATGCTCGGATGAAACACTTGCAGTTGCTTCCATCCTCGGGCATGAATGCAGTTGTTATCCCGGCCACAATGTTCGTCTTCGTTAAAAGACTTTGCACGATCCCCTTCTCCCAGCTGATGAAATAATCGAGTGCGGCACACAATTGGTTTAGATTTCTCATCGCGTCTGCTTTCTTCTCCGGAGAGCGCTCCATGTTGGCTGACTTGACAGCTTCGGTCCAATCGTGCAGGTCTTCCATCATGATTTGCAGCACCTTGGCCCAGGCCTGCTTTGTGTCATCTGAGAACTCCCACTGGACTTGTTCTCCGACCTTTCTGGACTTGATTGATGGGATATCTGGGAGACCGAGTAGCCAATTGGGAACAACGACCCACTCGCAGGGGATTTCTGGGTGATTCGAGGTCCAGTTATCGATCACTTCATGTAGCCATCTGCCTCCACACAACTTCTTACCCTCCTTGAAACGCGCAAGAAACTTCCGGTAACTTCGCGAGAGAAAGAAAAGCTGGAGAGACTCGACCTGACTATCGCTATCGTGCGCACGGGGGCTGGAAGCGGACAATGCAACCCACACGTCCGCGATATGAAGGGCAAGAGGCACACTCGTTGCGCTGAGAAAGTGGTAAGAATCAGTCACTCGGCGAATCTGGGGAACACTGGAGGTATCCCTACCCCTTTACCACCTCATCAAGCGAACGTTCATCTTTCTCGATCAATTTCACATAGTGGGTCTTCACAGATGGTGCGAGCGACCGATTCTGGGCAACAACCAATGTCTTGACCCGGTTAGCGGCATCGATGGCACCGGTGACAGCGATGACTTTTCTCGCTTGCTCATCACCCCTTTCGCCACATGTCAGCAGGGTGGTGAAGTGACGTAGGAGACGAGGAATGTCTTTGGGGCTCTTGGAGGGTGATTTCTGCACGTTGAATCGATGAAGGAGGCTTGTGAGGGTACGGATGCTCGTCCTGACTTCTTCGGGGTCTCTGCTGGCGGGACTGAGCAACATAGTATAGGGAGGTGGAAGAGAAAGGTCTTGGTGTGTGCCGACAAGATTAGACAACTGCGAGATCTTTGGATCATAGGCAGCGAACGGCCCGTGGGAGCCAAAATTCGGTCCCTCCGAGGACCGATCGGTTCTGCTACTCGGTATCTCTCTTCTCTACCGGAACGTTATCTTCGATTCCTTCTCGGACTCTCAAGAACCAGAACCAGAACATCTCCTCGGGTCACAACAAGGTAGTGATGCTGGTCACCGTTCTGGTATGGGTATGTCCCTCTCACCGGTACCAGCAGAACCATGTCATGATACGGCGCAGATGCAACGACATTTGTAACTTGGCCCCCCACTCCCGCTACAAACACCACCGGAGCGCCTTCTTTCCTCCGACTCTCCGGATTACTCCCTCAAGGTACCTATGAGACGCAGCAAACAGGTACCTCTATCGAGTATTCCGACGCCTTCTCGCCCGTTTTCCAAACTTACAATTCAGCTTACAAGATCACTCCGCTGTCCATGGCAGGCGACTTACCGTCTGAGGCCCCCCCTACACAACACAGTGAGTCGTTTGACTGTGAGTGTGTGATGGAAATGTTGACGTGATATCGCCGCGTGCTCGCTTATGCTCCCCCAGCCTTGGATAAGTTTTGGCCTGAGGATGAAGAGTCGCATTCCGAGGAGAGTTGCCGTGTCTCGGTTCCAAGCCGCTATCCCACTGTGTTGGCACCTCCGCCTCATCACCGCCACGCACCACGCTCGTTGGGATCCATCCGAGACGTATCTTTTAGGTACGTTACTCTCCTTCAAAAGTATAGTCGTTAGGTATGCTGACCCGTTGTCCACACGCAGCGGTCAACTCCCTCCGCGGACGAGCAGTGACAATACTTCAAGTTCCCTTTCTAAAGTACATGCATTGACTGCGCATAAGTATTCCTTATTACGATGGCAACTATAAGAATAGTTTACTCAAGGGTGCAGGTAAATAGTATCCCTGTCCGCATTCTCCCGACCAGCAGCAGCACGCAGACGCTGATTGGTCTGACCTCGTCCAGGACCAGCTTGGTCGCCTCGACGATGATCTCCCACTCAGTGCGATGCATCCTCGATCCATAGTCGTTCAAGTCCTCGCCTTTGTGTACCTCGACCTCTCACGATTATCGGCGCCCCACGGTCCACATCTGCGATGACACGATGAACCATCACCCCAAGCCTGTCCACCTCCCCTCGCTGCGGATCAGCCGGTTATCTCGCTCAACAACGACCGGAGGATAGAAAAGGCAAACTTCGTTCAACGGCTAGGAGCTCAACAAACTTTGTTGAGCTCCTGGCCATTGACGAACAGACGCATTCAGCCGCTGGATGGGTTTATGAGGCAATGGCCCACGAGCTTCTGGACCACACAACATCCATCACTGTCAGTTGGTACGATGGGCCTCTAGAAACCCACACCATGGATGCCGACTTGAACTCGGCTCCCCCCTTCTATTAGCGCCCTCCGAGGTCAAACCAGGCCGGAATCGATGGTGCAATATTTACAGATGATCACGTCTACCTCATCTAGGCTACTATTAGTCGTAATCACCCAAGCCCTCAAAACGGGATTTGGACATTCTGGAACGACGTGCCCGAAGACAAGCGGTGTTTACCATGGAAGTTGATTTTCATCGGACCCTCTGACGACCAGATCGATCATCTGCAAGCTGTAAGAGTACTTCGCGGAAGCACTCCCGCAGCTTGCAGAGAACAAGGAATGCACTACAACAGGATGTTGTTACAAAGACGGACCTCCCCGTTGGTCGTTTTTCCTTCCGTCTTATCAGTCTGAATGTTGTTCTTTTGTACTGTCTGTCACCCTGAAGAGACTGATGTTGGATGTTAGAGCACTAGTTACATCAAACATTATACATAATTCCTTTTGCTCCCGCGCTCCTGGGTTTTGTATACCGACATTAGCTGTCGCGATCACCTATTCCACCGACATTCTTATCACAACAAGAACGACCCGACGAGCGACACAGACGCGACGACGGCCATGACTCCCATGGAGGGCAATGATAGCCTCAATCCTGTAGCACCGCTCGAGCTACTCGCGGCAGCGACAAGTGGGGGGCACTGAGGCGCGACGAGTGATTGGCCGTAGTTGGCCGTAACCCACAGCAGGACACCGTTCGTCCAGCCGAAACCTACTTGAACCGTGTATTCACCACCGGAACCCGAGGAATCGACGTTTAAATTGGAAAATTTCTCGAAAATCTTGAATCGGATGACAGATTAGATCTAGCAGATACATAGCAGCACAGCACGAACAACATACGTTGCCTGTGTTGCCAATGCTGTTACTAAGGTTGAGTTGTGCCGCAGGCAGTTGGGGCAGCATGCTCGGAATAGACCCTCCAGTAGCGTGCCTACGGACGACATGACGAACCGGCGAGCAAAAAGAAGACAGAGCATGCTCACCAGCTACACAAAACGCTCGTAACGAACCTGTTTGCCATCTCACGCTTGAGGGTAGCCGCCCAGCCTTCGCCCGCTGTGGCGTTTCCGCCGTTGACGACAGTTCCGTTCAAACTATTGACATCGGCACCGGATCCCGTTGCGGTAAAGTTTACTGCCTGATTGTTGTGATACGGTTGTCCAGGGAGCTGGGCCTCGGTGAAATTGAGCTGACCAGCAGGGATGAGGTCGTACGTCGACTGTCCCGAACCAGGCGTAGGGAGAGCGTTTGTTGTAAGGTTGGACGGCAACGCCTCGAGGGCGGAAATGACGATGTACTGATGGGGCGGCCAAGCATTCGGCGAATCCCTGAGAGAACGAGTCAGAAATGGTTTCAGAATGCCGAGAGCGATTGCTCCTTACCATTGCAATCCTGTGTAATCTACAAAGGTAACAGGGAAAGTACCATTGTACCTGTTCATGACCATGTTCACCGCAGCAAAGTAACCAAACGCATTCGCCTGAGAAGAGAGGACCTCATCAGGGACTATACCGTTCCAGACGGGATAGAACGTCGCAGCAGTGAATATGGAGTTGCGTGAGTTTGAGGTAAGGTTGAAGTCATAGAACGCGAGTTTTGAAGAATCCCACATGAGATCCAAGATCCCAGCACGGATCTCA
This sequence comes from Boletus insuetus, assembly GCA_038093095.1. Lineage (NCBI taxonomy): Eukaryota > Fungi > Basidiomycota > Agaricomycetes > Boletales > Boletaceae > Boletus > Boletus insuetus. The sequence goes on along the minus strand of JBBPRQ010000044.1, from coordinate 89,523 downwards.
GCGGCGACTTGGAGGTGGGTGGCTGCATCGGGGGGGTTCGAGCTTCCGTACAGGTCGGCTAGAAGGACATGGGCCTTGTCTAGGAAAAGTCAGCCGTTTATCGCAAGGACGGTCAAATCACTGACAAAGTATACTGTTGAGATCCACTGGAATGTGGTTCCTGACGTTCAGCGTGCGGAGACCGGGATTACCAAGTTGCGGGACCATCTCGAACCGGGAGCTGTAATCCCAACCGGTTTCTGCTCCGGACGCGAGTTCGCTATACAGGTCGGCAGCCTGGGAGTCTGTCAGAGGGGTCGATAATGTCGGATCATGGACGGTCAAGTAATCTTCGATGTACGACTCTGGGCGTGGCGCGCTGTTATTAACCGCGTAGCGAGCCATAGAATAGGTCTGGCCAGTATACGGGCTCTTCACTTGAATTGTCCGGTTAGTGCCCCACCACGCTAGCTCCGCCTGAAGTATTTTGGTTAGCGGAGGGGGACCAGCAGAACAACACGCGCACCTCAGCACTTGGAAGACCACGCTGAAGGATTGACGTGTCGCCTGTAGTGGTAACATAATCTGAAAGCATCTTGACGCACATCAGATTCGATCCAAAATAACGGAACGCTCACAACTTACGTGGACGAACAAGGGGGGCTGGGAACGGTCCAAGTCTGCACATGTCAGCCTACGTAGCCAGCTTGGCAGGGAAACGTAAACTCACAATAAGTACGACCCCCGTTGGGTACGAATCCGAAATCCTCTATCTCATCCATAAAATTTTGCAGTGTTGAATTCACGGTATCATAGAGTTGCGATTCCAGCAAGCCCTGGACGATCCAGTAGCTGTCCCAATAATCTGCAACGAGCGAATCAGCACCAATCAAACAGAAATGAAGAATCACAGACATTGTTCTCTGAAGCGTCCACCAGGAATGACGAAACTGTAGTTGAGCGGAATAAAGGTACTCTCGCACGGTCCGTCGCCGGGGTATATGCTACAAAGCACGGACTGGTTCACCGTTCTAGCGAGTTGAGGCCAATATCCATTGACGGTTTGCGCAAACGCTTTGACCAAAGGGTCGGTGATATTGTTCAGAAATGGCGGACTAGCACTGAATCCTGGTAATGGAGCACCCTGGAGTTCGAGACCTTCTCCAAGAAAGTCATTGTCCAAGAAATTAACAATATTACCCTCGGTCAGGGTCGAGAGATTGAACGCAGCAAAGTCTGCGAGGACTTGCTGAGACGATTTGCTGGTGGGCTTGTCGACAATTGTCTTGGCATCTGAGTATGGTTGTGCGAGGTTCACGATTTGCAACAACTATGGCGCCACAAACAATGATCAGTGATAACTTTCGGCGACAATTTTCAACTTACTTCGCCAGGACAAAATATTTGGCCAATGCACCACGGCTGGACGGGGGGTAAGACAGCTTGTGAAGGCACCAGGGAATTGAGTGGGACCGTTGGACTAGGTACCGAAGTCGAGATGATAACAGTTGGCACGCCCGTCGTCACGAGGGTAGTCGAGGCCTGGGGTATAGCATAGGCATAATGGGCCAACCAGACGAGGGTGGCAAGCTTCCTGAGGGATGTAAACATTGAAAAGCCTCGCAATGTCGAGAAACGGTTTGATCCGATTGAACTGCGTGGCGCGACCGTGCAGAAGCCGACGTGGTCGCGTTTCGAATGTCCCGTTGAGCAAACAAGGACGAGTTCCCACTGTGGGCCCAGTCATCACAGTGTACTTTTATGATCAAGCGAATCACGGGCGCATTCCCGAAGAGTGCGGTAGCCGAGGTCTGGTGACCTGTCGAACTAGGAACCCGGACTGCAGCATGATGATCGCAAGTAAAGCGGCGTACAAAATTGGAGCAGTCGTTACCATGAACCACCAAGTTTAGCCTACACCGGCTCATCTATATTTGGTGGCAGCTCATAGGGCACTCGATTCTTTATACTTGGACCAGAGTCGCCGCTCGTGCTGTACTAGGAATCATCGCGAACAGATTTTTATACGTACATTGGTCGTCCATACTAGACACCCAACGTCAAATAGCAACAGGTGGAATACGTGTGAATTTAGTGACATGTAGCCTGCAGGCGTACATCCTACCAGTTCCAATTTCCCAGAGTATCGACGGAACATGCGGCAAGCTTTTGTGCGCCGTGAGAGTAGTTCTTGCGGAAGCGAGTGGGCTAGAAGTATAATTCAAACCCGAGGAGACTGCCTTCAGCCGCATTTGTGGCATACGACAACGGAATCCTTGAAGTAATCGTGGATGGTCAGATACGAGGCAGGCGGCGCCTTATATTATGTTCGGCGAGATATTACCCGCAGTCGGAACGTGAAACACTAAAGTTAGCTGGGACAAACATCGGCGTCATAACGAGAGTGCAACGTCATACCAAAGGTAAACAGACTCATCCAAATGATCGTGGTCCGGCATCATTGAGCCGAGATTGACATGGGGCCCAAAACCCACGCGCATGATATTGGGAAACGTATCTCATGCTCGCGCCTGGCTAGCGACCGGATCATGGTGTAAGGGCATGTCCTCAACCTCATCGTTGTAAGGGCGTGGTCGGTTTCAGATAACTCTCGTTGAGTAACTGAGCCAACGATGCTCAGATCATGTGCCAAGGTCAATGAGCTCACAGTGCGTGAAAGGTTTGAAGACTCAACATCACAAGTATCACAAGCCCCGCCTACCGCGTACGTTCACATGAATGCATAACTCCAGCTTGGGTGCAAGAAAATATCATTTGTGTAGGAAATGCAAGGGTGTACTTACGAATGGTATGCCCTACGCTCACACCTCTTCGGACGGAAATTGCACCAAGAAAAATAGCCAAACAGCTACCCGCACCACGAACTCATACATCTTAGTCATGCATCATGGTAATGCTACAACGCACCTGCTCCCTTCTTCATGAGCAAAGCAAAGGTATCGATGCGTATGATCCAATACGATCAACTGCCCAGTCCGTCCTAGTACTCCTAATCGACCATCATGCGCTCCGTGAGGAGACCCTCGCCATACGCCATGCTTTCGAAGATGACTTGTCTCCAGACGCTAATAGCAAATTCATGAGCTTCCTCTTCCAAAACCTATGAAAAGGACGTAATTAGTGGGATCATTACCAGAAAAACGCTGAGCTCCTACTGGTTCTAGGCCATCTACAAGCTTCTGAGGACCTTTGTGGTCCTTGAGATGCTCTAGGACGAACATGATGAGGTCGTCGTCTTCTAATTCGCCGAGATATTTAACCATAAGGCGTTTGACAAGAGGCTCGAACTTTCGATCAACCATGCTCTGGCAAAACAATTAGCAAACTCACAAAGAAGAAAAGATGGACTTACATCGTTGAGACCGTCCCACCTGACCTTCGCCTTAAACAAGGTCTCTTTGTCATGCGGGACAGACTCTTTGATCGTCTGAAGCCGCTCTTTGGCCTTCTCGCCCTCCGCAGCGCTGAAATCAAGCTTCACCAATGGCACTTTCCGTTTCTTGATGTCCTCTTCCTCCTCTTCCTCCTGTCCGAAAACGGCGGTCTTGACATCCTTTGGCGCGGCTTCAGTTTTGACCGGGCCAGGTGCAATAGACATGCTGAGTTTGACTGGTGCGCCATCATCAAGAAGCATTCCAGCTTTGCGTTGTTCTTCGGCAAGTGCTTGCATGTCCTCCATCTGACGGGCAAGGAACCTTTCTGATTCAATACGAAGGTTCTCGGCTTCCCGCTCCTCGTAAGCGCGTGATTCAGCATCCGCCGCTTCTTCCGCCGCAACTCGGCGTGCACGAGATTGTCGCCAGCGGGCCCTAGCAGGGTCATTGGGTTAAAATATGACGACAAAGAAAGATTTGTCAACGCACCTGTCAACGTAGAACAACTCGTCACTCTCATCGTCGTCCCAGACATCAAGCCGAGCTTGCATCTCCACGCGATCCCGTTCCTCGGCTTCCTTGATGGCATTTTGACGCGCAATCGACCGTTCTAGTGCAGCTATACGGGCTCGTTCTCGAGGCTCATAACGGCGTTCTCTCTGCAAATTGTTGGGGACATGTTCAGCATCGACGCACGTACCTGTGACATCTCATTAACGGTCCAACGAAATACTCACGTCCTTGAACGAAACCTCCTCATCTCGCCTTCTGGCATCCTTCCGATCCCTCTCCATTTCTTCGTCGGTCTTTGGACCTTTACTCCGCTCGTCCAACGCTTCCGTCGCAGCACCTGTATCCTCCGCCTTCACAAAACCGAGAGGCTTGCTGTAACTTTGTGGCCCTTTCCCCGGTGCCTGTTGACCCTTTCCAGGCGTCGATTGAGATGGCTGCTGCGACTGTGGCTTACCCCAGTCCCTCTTTGGCCCACTCGGTGCCGTAGCCAAGATATTTGGTATACTCTCGCGAACTTCCCGTACTTTCTCTCGTTCACGTTTTGCGGCACGTTCACGAAATTGTGCGATCTCGGAGATGACGAGGCCGCGTTGTGTTTCTGGAAGATCAGCTTCCTGAAGATCGTGGAGGTGAGGGGGTATGACGTATTTCTCCTTGTCGAGAAGGCCATTGTTCGCTGCTTCCTGGGAGGTACGATTGATTTCCTCGACGAGTCCATTGATCTTGGCTTTCGCTTGCTGCGTCATCGCCTCGTCTGTCTGTTTTTCATGTAAGAATTTGACAAGATACTAGAATGAAAGATTGTGGCTCACGTCGGTCTTCATCTTTTGCGTAGAGTAAGCGTCCAAAAATAGTTTCGTCTTTTCGTCTGCTTTTATCTGGGAAAATGTATGCGACGTAGGCGTGAAACGATTGGCATGATAGTGACGGGACGCACCAGAAGCTTTTTGTTTGCGCAGCCATCCTCGAGCGCTGGGAGCTCGATGCCCTGGAGGAGCGTCAAACACCTGATTGCAGAGTCTGGATCCTCAAATTCCGCAAACCCGAATCCTTGCGGTTTATTTGCAGGGGTAATGAGTCGTTTGAACGACTTGACGGGACCACATGCCTGGACAACGAGTGCGAACACGAATCAACGTGTTCCCCGGACGGAAGCGACAGTGTACTCACGGAAAGCATCTGGTTAAGAAAGGCGTCGGTGATCCCGCCAGATATCGAGCCGACAAACAGAGTTGCCTGCTTCTGAGGGGACATAAAAGGCTGATGCATCATTTGTTGCTGCTGTGCGAGAGCCGATATTGAGGGACCTTGGCCGTACGATGGCAAAGGTGGACGCAGACCAAGTCCTAACCGGTTTGGAGCAGGTTGCATGTTTGACTTGAATTATGACGTGGTGTTTTTTTCGAATGTTTGGTGCGTGAGTAGCGCCGATTCTGAACCTCGATAAACGGAGAACAAAAGGCTGAAAAGATGAAGCTCACAATTGCAGATACAGTTCAATGTTGTGTTAAAAGAAGACGACGTGGGGATGGTGGTGGTCGAGGTCAAGTCAGGAGACCAACTCGATATCGGTCCCTTGCTAGGGTTTTCCCACGACAATCGAAACATGGTCCTCTTCTTCACGTCGACGGGTGAGTCGACGGCGGTGCATAATCCGATGTATTCTAACACCATTTCAGCGGCGAAACCACCCGTAACCATCTATATGGGAAAGGACAAGGTCGAGAGTACGTGTCAGGTGGTCCTGTGTACAAGGCCGACGTTCACTCGCACAGATCAGACGAAGACCTGATCAAATATGCATGGCCTCAGGATGTGTGGTTCCACGTCGACAAGCTCTCTTCTGCTCATGTATACCTCCGCATGCCTGAAGGCATGACTTGGGAGGCGATACCCCAGGCTCTTCTGACAGACTGCGCTCAGTTGGTAAAGGCAAACTCGATCGAGGGCAAGTAATGCTCGGGTCCGTCACTTTCTCATTTCTAATCCCGCGGCATTTCAGGAAACAAGAAGGATAATCTGACAATCATATACACACCTGCAGACAACCTCAAGGTATGAATGATGAGCAAAGTGACGAGCGGGTCAAGTGACATAGATCGTACGCAAGAAACAAGGTGACATGGCCGTCGGTCAAGTTTCCTTTCATAGCGACAAGCAGGTGAGTCTGCCTATCAGTTCAATGCGCTCCCACTTTATCTCATAAACCCGATCTAGGTGAAGAGAAGTGTGTATCCCCGAGTCTCATCTCATTCGAGTAGCTAACAACATACACTAGTCCACGTTCCCAGCCGAGAAAACCCTATTGTCAACCGCCTCAACAAAACCAAAGTCGAAAAGGTGGTTGATCACGAGCAAGAGAAGATCGACCGCGTGAAGAAGGAGAATGCAGAGAAGCGTGCGATAGCTGCTCAACGCGTAAGCATCCTCTTCTCCGCATGTTTTCCGTTTCTTACTGTTTTATCTGTCAGAAAAAAGAAGAGGCGGAGCTCGCAAAACAGAGGGAGGCAGAAAAGGCTGCTTGGTCGTATGATTCGCTATTCAACGTCGAGGAGGACCCAGACGCTCCAAAGCTGACTGGCAAAGCGATCGAGGAAGATTTCATGTAGCGCTCATATCTCTTACCTGTCGTGCTTGTCAATCTGCTTTTGTTGTTAATGTAATCGTGTGGCCACCGCGACCCTTGGTAAGGGGTCGTTCCAGTCTTGGATCACTTGATCTCCAAACGCCAACATGAGCATCCGCTTCAACTTCGCTGGCCTCCCACATACCCAAGATGACGCAGGCAATCGTACAACATCATCAGGCTCGGACTCTGAAGACTACGCAGAAGAAGATGGCAACTTTGAAGACTGGGTTTCTGATCATGAACAACTTCAACCTTGTCTATCACTCTTCGGGGACAAAACGTTCACCACAGCGACAGAGGCTTTGACGTACGACAAAACTACGTATGGGTTTGATCTGGATGCCACGAGCAAACAATGGAGTGCGTATTTTTTGCCCGCGTGCTCGTCTCTATTGAAGCCGACTGGTATTAACCTAGAGCTCGATCTTCATCGTCGGATACGACTGATCAATTTCATCCGAAAACATGTAAGACTGGCGATACTTCTGTTCGCATTGGACATAACCGCGCTGTTCTTATTTAGAAACTGACCCCCGCGGATGTTGGCAATCTCACAGACACTGAATCGTTCTTCACATCCGATGATTATCTTATACCCGTCATCGAAGATGACCCTCTACTGCGTAAGTTATCTTGGCGTCCATCGTCGTTATTCCTCAATCATCTGCCCATCTAGAACTTGATTTTGATGACGATTGGTCCGACGATGACGAGGATGGGCCTTCCACTGAACTTGATCCTAGCCCCCCTTCAGACCTCCCTACTGCCCTCAGACGCATTCATATCCTTGAAAAGAAGCTATCCCAGGCGCAAACGAACTTGTCAGACTACCGAAAACTCGTCACTCAAAATCTGGACATCTCCAGCCTCGCTGAGATCATAAATGATCCTGATCCATCTACCGGTGAGGCTCCTCGGGACGACGATACTCATTACTTTCTGAGTTACGAATACAACGGTATGCATCAGTTTGTTGTACTAGAGTGTCGTTGACGCATTGTCTGGTATATCCAGATATTCACGCTGTGATGATACAGGATAAAGTCCGGACATCCTCCTACGCCTCATTTATCCTAACAAACCCCATTTTGTTCCGTGATGCCGTCGTTCTCGACGTTGGGTGCGGAACCGGTGTCCTTTCCCTATTCGCAGCGAAATCCGGCGCGAAACACGTCTATGCTGTCGATGCGAGCGGAATCGCTGAAAAAGCTGAAAAAATCGTCCGTGAAAATGGATTGCAAGACGTTGTTACGTAGGTTCTTTGTGTCGAACTCCCATCATCGTGTCATCATTGACCTCACTGGTAACCCCAGCGTAATACATGGAAAAGTGGAAGAAATCCGTCTACCCGATGGCGTTGACCATGTCGACATCATCATATCCGAATGGATGGGCTACGCACTTCTCTACGAATCGATGCTCGATTCTGTTCTTCGTGCACGTGATAGATTCCTCCGTCCAAATGGGGGTGTCATGGCACCAAGTCAGTGCAGGATGATGTTGGCGTTGTGCGAGGGCAACGAAATAGTGAAGGACAGAGTGGACTTCTGGGACGATATATATGGTGTGCCTCCCCTTGATCATACATCTTCTCGTGATTGAATGGATCGCGACCGCAATCAGGGTTCGACCTTTCTGAAATGGCGCAGAGCATCTACGAGGATGCCATCATTGACGTTGTCAGTCCGGAATCGGTGGTCAGCGAGCCATATCTACTCAAAGCAAGCTCTCTTTTGTTTTCCTTTCTCCCGTGCGCTTAATCCATTCCCCAGGATCTGCACCTCCAAACCACCACGTCCCGCCAACTCGATTTTACATCCCCGTTTTCACTCACCTCGGCCTCGCCCATGCGCACGAAAATCCACGCGCTCGTGCTCTACTTTGACACGTTCTTCACGACCACCGGCGAACGTCTCTCACCAGACGTCCCGGTGCGGATCATCAAAAACGGTGACGTCACCCTCGCAGAGGTCTGGCCGATCGCGGGAAAACCACCCCCCAAGCGCAGGGCCAGTCTGAGCCCGGGCCTGAAAGAACGTGAAGAAAAGCGTGTGATTAGTTTTAGCACGGGACCGACGAGTCAGCCGACACATTGGATGCAAACACTCTTTTTGCTCAAGGATCCGATTTTGGCCGAGGAGGGTGTGTATTCCGTTTCACTTTGCACTTTACTTCTTTTGTTTGCTAATACACCTTGTTCTCCGTCTAGGTACGGTCGTCTCTGGCACGTTTTATTGCAAAAAGAGCGATATCAATTCGAGGGAACTCGAAGTCGAGATACATTACTCAGTCAGAAAGTCTGCAGATGCGCCAGCAAGCGAGGTGATTGTGCAGATGTACAAGGTTCACTAGTACTCGTGATTTGCGCCCGTGTACCGTATACAACGAGAAAAAAAAGGCAGTTTACACAACCGTGCGAGTACTAGTTAGTAGTGACACGTAGGGATTATACATGCAATATCCATCAAATGTCACGAACGAGTCCGTGCAACAAAAGCCCAAGTCCCTGCGAAAAACGTAAAAATAGAACAAATGTGGATAGCGAGGTGTATATGGAGAGCGTGGCGACGACTGTCTGGACCTCTAAAACATCCGGTCAGCGTCAGAGACAGACTCGCGTGGCGACGTGAGCACGCGTGACGACCGCAACGAAGAGGCGATCCGTCGCAACGGCGTAAAGCTGTCGTAGCTCGGCGGATGGTGGAGGTCTGCATCGATGATGCTTCCCCGCGCTGCTGTCCCTATCCCAGCCATCCCCACCGAATGCATCCCAAATTCGGCCACGTCGCTCGTCTGAGAGTCACTCCCGTCGTGCGCCATCAGCAACACAGACGTGAGATCCTCTGGTGATGCATGCAGGGAACTGCAATCAAAGTCGGCGAAGTCAGGTGGTTGGAAATAGGACGACCGAGGCGAGGCCGCTTCCCCTGCATCGGTGCCGATGATGGTGTCGCGCCACGTGCCGGCGTGCGGGTCCCAAGGATCACATAGTTCTGACCCAATGTTGCCCAGCTTGGATCGCCGCACGCCAAACTCGGGAATGTAATCATCGTCTTGTGAGAGCTTGCCTTTATGCGGGGAGGAATTGTACACGAGCGTGGTCCGGTCGGTACTCGACCGCGACCCGCTTCGTGTCCTACGGTATGCTCCGTATTCCAGTCCTTGACCCAACCCTTGACCCACTTTCTCGACAGGAGAGGTATTCCGCCATCGTTTGCGTGCAAAGAGGCACCGCAATGCGAAAAGCGCTACACATAGCGCAAAGAAGCCAACGAGGCCAATAAGAATTTTGACGCCGATCGAAAGCTGCGATCCACCGTTCTGAACACTCGAACCTTGCTGAGAAGATCCGCTCCCCAAGGGTTGCTTCAACACGCGAACTTGATTGAATTCCTCCAAGGCCAGAGTGGCATTCGTCAGACCGAGTAAGCCGAGCATCGGACGCGTTCCAAACTGAATGGATGTGTTGAAATATCCAGTAGCGTTTGGCTGTTGGTAGGCCATGACGGTGTAGACATTCCGCATAAAAGGAATTCCAAGGATCATATCACCTATGTCGGAGGTCGCTGTGAGCTGCGAAGGGTCGGTCTGTATGAGACCTGTGCAATACTGCGGATTTGATTGTCCAGCGGGCTCCACGGTTAGATCGAGAGGATGGAGGGGAAGTTCATTTTGACTATTCAAGGTGATGGACATGTTGAGAGGGGTCGCACATGGGACATAATCTGCGAGGCATGGTGAAACCGATTTGTCAGATCGCGAAACGATGAAGCCGTACACATTCCGTCAGCGGCAGGGCTGATACCCAATGCTCCGTAAATTCCATTGGCCAGTGTAGGTGTTGTCATTATCAAAGGTATACCCGAATCCAGGAGGGCGGTTGGTTCGGATGCGCCGGATAGTGATTGCAGCGCAATGGGACGCGCTTGACCATTGACGTATACTGTAATTGCACGAATGGTCGTCTTCCAGAAAAGCGTATCAACGCTCTCGCTCACAAGGAGTGAATAATTGATTTGTGAAGGATCTGGGACAATTTCGGGAGGGTGTCGACCAATACCGAGAAGGGAGGGTATCTGGGTGAATCCGGGACGCGCAAGAGTAAGCGAGAAGAAAGATTGAGAAGGCGCATTAGTAGCCGGGGCGAGGAAGAGATTGGAAGAAATAGTTGCTCCATCCGGAGCGTCACCCGCGCTCGCGGGTATCATCTGCTGAATCAGAGAATTGGAAGGGAGTGCGAGGCCGAGGATGCCATCAAAATTATACGACAATGGCTCATTATTGACAAACGTTGCCGCGGCTATTTTGACTTGTGAGAGAATGATTTGGGGGAACGCAGCGAACATACTGACCTAGTGCTTGATTCGGAATGACGTAACCTCCGATCTGTACTTGGTCCCATACAATAGGACCGCTGACGGTACCGGAGAGGTACTGCAACGTGAAGGTGACACCTGTTGTTTGCGAGGAGCTCGGATCATACAGACGCCCGCTCGTTGCTGAGCATGAGGTTGATGGGCATGATTTGGATGCAATCCACTGGGAAACTAGGCTGAGGAGGAGCATGAATAGAGAGGAAAGCACGTCTCACGAGATCGGAAGAGCCTGTATCGACTTGCAAGGAGAGGTTCTGTTGAGAAGATCCGACCAGTACTGGGACAGTGTATACACTGTGAATCAAAGTCTGGGGTCAGTGTCTCTGTGCTATCTTTAAAGGGGAAAGAAGAGTGGGCAAGAAACGTGGATCGGGCATACAACCATCGATGGGAGATGGGGAGAAGAACCAATAGACCATGCTATGAATGAATGATATTAAACCTGGACGTACACGGCATAATAATTCGTCGGAACCATGTCCATGCTCAGCACGATCCCAGGACCTCCACCATTTCCTCCGCCCGATGCTCGTTCCTTGTTTTGCCCCCTGACGCGGGAAATAAGACGGCTTGTCATTGTGATATTGAGCTTTAGAAGCAGGAAGGGGGGACGAGGGAACTTTGGCAGGAATCGGGGTTACAGGAAAGCCTCGCGCGTGATCCAGGGAAGGTGAGCGGGGAGGTAGCACCGCGTGAGATTCAGGCAACGTTGTCAACTTTAGATGACAGACGGCTCATTGACAAGGGCAAATCAGTAGGAAGCCTGTGAAGAAGGGGAACAAGGAGCGACAAGAATGAGTGCGCGATGGCTCGGAGAAGGAGATGGAAATAGCAAGGAGGCTGAGCAAACGACAGACAGGAGGGCACACACGAGGAAAACTGTCAGTTCAAGGAACGACTCCTTGCCGCTTTACCCTGTGAGAGGGTTGACGTTATTTCGCTAAACGTCATGCTTGACAAAAAAAAACATGAGTACATATCATATCATGCATGTATAGATATTACTTTGACTCATCGTGAATGCCCTTTGGCCAGTGGACCAGGGCGGCGTGTCTGGACTTGGTGCTGGCAAGTTGTCACTGAGGCCCTTGATGATGATCGAGCCACATAAATAGAGCCACTTTGATCCGAGACGGCCAAAGGCGCTTGGCTTCTAGGTCCACCACCTGGTTACCAGCGGGTCTCAAGTCCGCAGTCGTTCTCGCGGCTAGCTTTCGCTGTGGATCAGGAGCAGGTGCCAACTGTATTTTGACAGACATCCAACCAAGTGCGCGGTCTCCTCGTGACGGATGAACCGCTTCGGATCCTCTAGTATGGCCAGGCGACAGTTTAGAGCCCGCCATTCCAATGACAACCGTGGAGGCAACACAGTTAGGCGGCCTCCACTTACTCACTGCAAGTGTTACCTCTCTCTCCGTTACTTTCTTACTGACTAGAATTTCCTGGAAAGTCATATCGCTTCCAATAGTCAGTTGCAAGGTCATGGGCGCCGCTGTCACCGCAGCTGACCACCTTCAGGGTCATGATATATCACTTCAAAAATCCATGTCTTCCTTTACGAGCGGACTGCTGGATACGACGCCAGTGCTGCCAGGTCTTGATCGGACAATCGTGATTCCTCCGCGTCGACTGCATCTGACCCTAGGTGTCATGTCGCTGGACGACGCGGAGGGTTCTGACATCGGTTTTGATAGTCAAGCGACTGATTCAAGGAAAAAGACTCTCTCGCAAGCTCTCTCACTTCTGACCTCACTTGAGCCACGGATATCAGAGATGCTATGCGGCGCTCATCTGACGGTTCCTCTTCAAATGATGGACATCATGCCGCCGGATGGCGGGGATCCGGATAAAGCGCATGTCCTTTGGCTGGGACCCGAGAACGAGAACGAGGAAGCACGACGGCTGCGGCAAGTCGGCGGTGAATGGTAACGTTACAGGCATAGCTTTTGTTTCGCTAACGATGTGCTAGAGATGGTGAACAAGACATTCGTAGAAGCAGGATTCATTACAGAACGTCGTCCCCTCAAGGTCCGTTTTATGTTCAGTTTCCTTCTCGTCATTCACAGCCTATCAGTTACATTGCACGATAATCAACACAACCTATCGTCGACCAAGGACAAGAGGACCACGACAGCCATTTTCGTACAGGCATCTGCTCGAGTCACCTGCTGCACAGGCTGTCCTTTTGGAGCAGCCAGGCTTGCGACAGCCTGTCAAGGTGGATTTTGGAACATGGCATGTGGACGAGATCCAGATATGTAAGATGGGTAGCTATGGGCCCGAGGGTGAGTATGAGAGCTGTGGTGGGCTTGTCCTGAGATAATAGTAAGACGGTACATAGCACACGTTGTCCTGTAACTAGGTCGGCATAGGGCGGCACAGGTGTGGCGTTGATGTGCCCGATGCGTGACAAATTTAAAGACCGATTCAAAGACCGCCTTGTAATCATGGTGCGACTCCTTGTCTCGCTCAACACCACCACCTCCAACAGCGCCCCCGCTCTGCACTCAACGTCCTACTTTCTACGTTCACATAATGTCTGAAATCAGGAGGAAGCTCGTCATCGTCGGTGATGGTGCTTGTGGCAAGGTCTTTCTCTTGCTCTACCCGTCCCAAACATACCTTCTGATTTCTGTGCCAGACCTGTTTGTTGATTGTTTTCTCCAAAGGAACGTTCCCCGAGGTATTTTCTCGTTCCCCTTCTTCCTTCCTTGCATTTTACCTATTTTCCATCATCTTCATAGGTCTACGTTCCCACCGTCTTCGAGAACTACGTGGCGGATGTCGAAGTTGACGGCAAGCACGTCGAGTTGGCGCTATGGGATACTGCTGGTCAAGAAGACTACGACCGGCTGCGACCTCTCAGCTACCCTGACTCTCATGTCATTCTTATTTGTTTCGCAATCGACTCGCCAGACTCGTTGGACAACGTACAGGAAAAGGTCGGTCGCTTCTTCGGGACCTCTTGTCATTTGTTTTAAAAGCACTGCCAATTTCAGTGGATCTCCGAGGTAATGCACTTTTGCCCTGGTTTACCATCCCTCCTTGTCGGTTGCAAGAAGGACCTTCGGCGTGATCCCAGGGTAATCGAGGAGCTCCGGAAGACGAGCCAGCGTCCTGTCACCCCCGAAGAGGCGAGTGGTCATGGTTGATGTACTTTTGTTTATTTACATAGTGACGCGTCATAGGGTATGGCTGTCGCTAACAAGATTGGCGCGAAGCACTACCTCGAGTGCTCAGCACGAACGGGTGAGGGTGTTCGCGAGGTCTTCCAGTATGCCACTCGGGCCGCGCTTCTTAGCCGGGTCAAGCACAAGAAAAACCACTGCGTGGTCTTGTAGACTACTTGCTAGGACGACCCTTCGTTTTATCCTAAATGCCGATGTTGTTCCCCTCTACCTCGCTACCAGCCTCTATTTTCCTCGTCCAGAATCCATACCCTTCACGACTAGTGTTCTGCAATCTTCATGATCTGACCTCTTTTATTTCATGGTTGTGAATTACTCTTGTTCGTCGTGACAATGACCTTGGTGCGAGCCTCTGTTTTGAGATTTACAACATTGTGCATCATGGGTCCTGTTTGAGTTGCTATCGCATATAGGCGTAAACCCTTCCGCAGCTTGTCACTTGGCTTGTGTTTGCCAAGATCGGTTATCGTCATGCAACCAGTCACGGTTAAATCCGTCTCCGTGTTTAATTTCAACGTTGTAGGTCCAGCAAAGCAGAGAGGCAAGGCGTTTTCCTTGCAGCGTCACTATCCTTATGTTTACATATGAGTCTGACCCAAATTGTACGACAGTCCTGACTTGCACCGACTCCCCATCCTGAGTCCAGTCAAAAACCATGAACATGAACGTACACCTTCACTACGCTCATATTCCACCCTTGAAGTCAGCTTCTTTGCATAGCTTTGCAATGTTTGTTACCTTCCGGTGGAGTTGGGTGTCAACGGCACAGGTAGCAGAACCAGGGCTCTAGGAGGAAGCGGGAAACAACTAGCACAAATGAAATGTTTGTGACTTGTTGACTGGTTCGCCGCATTGTTGCGCGTCTTCTATCTCCACCAGCGAGTTCCTACGGCAGAGTCTCGGAGCCACTACCAGTGCGGATTTGTCCACGGTTCCGTGCTACAGTATGCTCCGGAGTTCCCAGACAGGCACCCCGCACTGCTTTATTTGATGGGAACGTACAGGTATTATTCGGTCCTGTACACTGTTTCACACACCGCTCTATCTTCCTTGAGAAGTGGGTCCCGTACACGCTGCGTGTGACCTGAATTTAGACTTGTCGTTTTCCGGAACTCGGCAAGCTTTGCTTTTGTTTTTGATAGCAGTTGGTGCCTGGCTTGCGTCCAACACTATACGATCGAATGACGGAATACCCAGGGGTTCGCTCTGCGCTGGTGCCTCGATCGTCCTGGGATGCTATGATTGATATTATTGAGGTACTTACACGTTAAAGCATCAAGGTTGGCGACATTGCCGAGATGGGCGGCTGGTACTGCCAATGGTGAATCGTTCTTGGCGGACGAGCGAGGGCATTTAACGCCTTGAGTCATCCATCATCAATTCATCACTGATGCTCTGAACACTCGGGAGATAAGGGTTTACCAAGTTCCGAAAGAAAGGTTCGCCCCTGATAGGTACACTGTTGCGAGCATTGCTTCGTGAGGCAAGAAAATTCATGTATTCATACAAGGACAAGGCTCTTTCAAGCCATGTCCATGGGACTCCGAGATGAAAGGTATCTGCGTTCTGACGCCACTCCAGATCGTCGATGGCTGGTCTGGGCAACTTGAAGTTCCGAAGAAATCGCATAACAAATCCCCATTTCCCCGATCTGCATGCGTAGGGAGTACGGAAAGGACAGTAGTATTCCCATTTCCATCACTCTCGTGACCTGTGATCTGGACCTCATTCAGCATTCATTTCCGCAAGTTTTGGGGACGCCGGAAACATGACTGCGGTGCCGTCGGGGATAGCTGAAGGGGCAACTGTGTCAAGAAGGAGCGGTCTTGTGGGAGCTCTATATTTATATCTTGCTGCAGATACGTGGCCCAAGTACCGTCACTGACATCCTGGTTTCCAATTCAATATTGTTCACCTTAATTAAAGTTTTGTCTCGTGCCGTGGAGGGGCTTTATAGAAACAGTTTCGGAGTCGACGACCTCGACAGATTTCCAAAAGGACCACGTGTCCCGTGAGAGATTGGCAAGGCTTCGAGACCAAAAAAAGTGCGGCATCGATGACGGGAGAAGGGGTGTTTGAACGCCATTCAGACGGGTTCGGTCTAGGCACGAGGCTGTCAACGAGGCCGCAGGGACGGACACCAGAACCTGATAGCGCGTAACGGGTATGTGATCGCTGCGTCCGGCCATCATGATGTCAATGATGCAAGCGCGACCCGCTGACTCAATTATGATGAGGTGGGAGTAGTACATGTGGGCATGATGGTGCCCCTTGGTGTTCCTTTGTCCTCATGGTTATTACGATAGCGCTTGAACTTTTCGGGCGTACTATTGGCACAACTTACGGGAACCGATGGGACCTTGTGCATTTAGCCTGAATTAAGGGGAAAAAATTGCTCAAACGATGCTCTTGAGGCGTGCGATCGCAAGGAGAAGATGTGACACAAACGGGGCCGCTCATGAGGAAGGGGTGATACACATTCATTAATTTCAGGGGAAAAATAATTAGGATGGTAAGAGAGCTGGGTCCCTTGAAGTCTAGACGTGACACAGCCCAACCATCCAGGTCCATCCGAATTAGGCAGCGGAGCACTCCATTCCACTCCACACACAATGATCGACTATTTGAACGGGCAGCTCGAATCCACCCAATATTGTCTCACCTGACATCACACGCGCATCTCTCGTATCCCCGAGTCTATCTCCAGCTTGTCTGTCCAGGTCAATATCGACGTTGACATCCTTTCAGTGACCCTCTCGCGCCCATTAACTTGAAGATGATTCGTTTCGAGGGTATGACACAAGAGGTCATGGAGGCCATGTGCACTCCGATGCACCAAATCCTACCCACTCGCTATCCTCATTCATCGTCCCCGACCATCCGCTCCGTCAACCAAATATCGTCGACTGGCATGCCGTCAGGAAACCTCTTTCTTGGGTCCATGGCCGCAACCATGGACCACGAGCTACTCAAAAGGCATCATGTAACACACGTTGTCCAGGTTATTGATGGGCCGTGGATTCCGATATCAGAAAAGGATGGCTTCCGATGTCTCAGGATCGATATTCACGACAAGCCGTCCGCTGATTTAAAGCCCCATCTCGAAGGCGCGTGCCAATACATCGCCACCGCGCTTGCTAGCGGCGGAAACGTTCTCGTTCATTGCCAGCAGGTGCGTGCCAGAAATTGTTCATCACCATTAAAACCGCGTGCTGACATGGCTGGGGTCGGATAGGGTATCTCCCGATCACCTGCCATCGTCATCGCTTACCTCATATATAATCTCGGGATGTCATATGATTACGCCCATGCACTCGTTAAACGTCATAGACCCTGCGTCAATCCCAATCCCGGTTTTGTAGCTGCACTCCGTGCATGGGAAAATAAATGGCGTTCTGCAACCCTGCCTCCCCCGCAATTTCGGCGTGCTAGTACATCCTATGCCTCATTGGGAAGTGGGGGCGGCGCCATCGAGGGCGACGTGGTCGTCTCACATCCACCACCGTTTGCTAGAGGCATGAGCTTTTCTTCCTAATTTGATTCAGCCTTGTGGTATCCCCATCCCGGCATCACTCACTGAGCTATTTGTTACTCCTATTCCCCGAGCATACACGTTACGGATCACGCACACATAGTACCCTCAGTGACAAGACACGCAGGAAATGGTTCTCTTGCCAGTGTCAACACCCAATCATATTGTCTTTTTCTACGTTTTGATCGTAATCTTCGCTTTCTACTCATGGCTTTCGTACGTGGTTTCTTTTTGCAGCATTCGTCAAGGCATACCTGTAATCCTTCATCGTTTATGTGTCGATGTAGGTCCGCTATCATACGTTATACATATCTACGGATCTACTTTGCCAACGTGGACTCATCAAAATGGTTGGAAATGCCTTGCACCCGTCATCGGCGGGGCCAACGCGAACTCACAGTGTTGACTTTGGTGTTGACCATCACACCACAGTGGGTTTGATCTCACGGTACTGACTTGGCTTCACAGATCACGTCGCCGATGGCCTCCAGGCAATGGGGGATTTGCATGTGTATAGTTGGCGGGCAAGGTACACCCTCCTTGCTAGTCCGCCATTTTTGAACAATATTACCGACCCTTTGGTCAAAGCGTTTGCGCAAACCGTTTGGATATTGGCCTCAACTCGCTAGAACGGCGAACTAGTCCTTGTTTTGTGGCACATACCCCGGCAACGGACGATGCGAGAGTACCATTATTCCGCTCCACTACAGTTTCGTCATTCCTGGTGGACACTTCAGAGAATAATGTCTGTGGTTTCTTGATTTGGTACTGATTCCTTCATTGTAGACTATTGGGACAGCTACTGGATCATCCAGGACTTCATGGGATCGTGACTTTATGCTACCGTGAATTCAACACTGCAAGATGAGATAGAGGAGTTCGGATTCGTACATAACGGGGGTCATACTTATTGTGAGTTTACGTTTCTCTGCCAAGCTGGCTATGTAGGCTGATATGTGCAGACTTGGACCGTTCCCAGCCACCTTTGTTCGTTCACGTAAGTTGTGAGCGTTCCGTTATTTTGGATCGAGTCTGATGTGCGTCAAGATGCTGTCAGATTATGTTACCACTACTGGCGACGCGTCAATCCTTCGGCGTGGTCTTCCAAGTGCTGAGGTGCGTGTGTTGTTCTGCTGGTCCTCCCCTCCACTAACCAAGATACTTCAGACGGAGCTAGCGTGGTGGGCCACTAACCAGACAATTCAAGTGAAGAGCCCGTATACCAGCGAGACCTATTCTATGGTTCGCTACGCGGTTCATGCCAGCGCGCCACGATCTGAGTCGTACATTGAAGCTTACTTGACTGGGACATTATCGACCCCTCTGACAGACTCCTGGGCTGCCGACCTGTATAGCGAACTCGCGTCCGGAGCAGAAACCGATTGGGACTACAGCTCCCGGTTCGAGATGGTCCCGCAACTCAGTTTCCGCACGCCGAACGCTAGGAATCAGCCACGTTCTAGTGGAACTCAACAGTAGACTTTGTCAGTGATTTGGCCGTCTTCGCGATAAACGGCTGACTTGTCCGAGACAAGGCCCATGTCCTTCTAGTCACCCTGTACGGAAGCTCGAACCCAGCCACCCTCCAAGTCGCCGCTAGGGTCCGTGCTGGAATCATCCTTCAAAACTCGCGTTCTATGACTTCAACCTTACCTCAAACTCACGCAACTCCATATTCACTGCTGCGACGTTCTATCCAGTCTGGAATGATATAGTCCCTGATGAGGTCCTCTCTTCTCAGGTGAATGCGTTTGGTTACTTTGCCGCGGTGAACATGGTCATGAACAGGTACAATGGTACTTTCCCTGTCACCTTTGTAGATTACACCAGATTGCCACGGTAAGGAGAAATCGCTCCCGGCACTCTGAAACCATTTCTGACTCATTCTCTCAGGGGTTCGCCAAACGCTTTGCCGCCCCATCAATACATCATTACGCCCTCGAGGTGTTGCCGTCCAACCTTACAACAAACGCTCTCCCTACGCCTGGCTCGGGACAGTCGATGTATGATCTCGTCCCTGCTAGTCAGCTCAATTTCACCGAGGCCCAGCTCTCCGGACAACCGTATTACAACAATCAGGCAGTAAACTTTACCGCAACGGGACCCGGTGCCGATGTCAATAATTTGAACGGAGCTGTCGTCAACGGCAGAAACGCCACAGCTGGCGAAAGGCTAGGTGGCTACCCTCAAGCGTGAGATGGCACGTTACGTAGATGGTGAGCATCCTTTTTCTTCTTTTTGCCTGCAGGTCCGTCATGTCGTACGTAGGCAGTCTATTCCGGACATGCTGCCCCAACTCCCTGCTGCACAAATCAACTTAGTAACAGCATTGGCAACACCGGCAACGTATGTCGTTCGTTCTGTACTACCATGTATCTGCTAGATCTAATCTGTCATGCGATTCAAGATTTTCGAGAAATTCTCCAATTTGAACGTCGATTCCTCAGGTTCCGGTGGTAAATATACCGTCCAAGTGGGTTTCGGCTGGACGAATGGTGTCCTGGTGTACTACGGTCAATTACTTGTCGCGCCTCAGTGTCCCCTACTTGTCACTGCCGCGAGCGGCTCGAGCGGTACTGCAGGATTGAGGCTTTCATTGTCATCCGTGGGAGTCATGGCTGTCGCCGTGTCTGTGTTGCTCGTCGGGTTCTTGTTGTGATAATGATGTCGGTGCAATAGGTGATAAATTATGCTCAATGTTTGACGTAACTACTTCTTTAACATCGCTCTACTCTCTTCACAGTGACAGACAGTACAAAAGAACAATATTCAGAAGTCGAACACGGACGGAATAATAGGATGGAAGGAACAACGACCAACGGGGAGGTCCATTTTTGTAACATCCTGTTGGAGTGCACACCTTGTTCCCGCAGCGCCATACTGCAAACTGCGAGAGTACTTCGCAGAAGCTTGATCAATCTGGTCATCAGAAGGTCCGATGAAAATCAACTTCCAGGGCAAACGCTGCTTGTCTTCGGGGACATTGTTCCAGAATTTTGAGATCCCGTTTGGAGGGCTTGGATGATTACGACTAATAGTAGCCTGGATGAGGTAGACGTGATCATCTGTAAATATTGCACCATCGATTCCGGCCTGGTTTGGCTTCGGAGGGCGCCAATAGAAGGGGGGAGCCGAGTTCAAGTCGGCATCTGTGGTGCGGGTTTCTAGAGGCTGAGGGAAGGAGATGGTTTGTGGAGGCCCATCGTACCAACGGACAGTGACAGATGTCGTATGGTCCAGATGCATGTGGACCATTGCCTCATAGACACATCCAGCGGCTGATCGCGTACGTTTGTCAACCGCCAGGAGCTCAACAAGGTTTCCCTTTTCTACCCTCTTGTCGTCGCTGAGCGAGATAACCAGCTGATTCGCAAGCCACGCAGTAGGTACGATCACTTCAGACGTGGTGCGTATAATAGCGTCACCATCCCTAAAAGGCCTGACGAAAAATACTGTAGAAGCTCCGGTCACCGCGATGGCAGGGGGACTGTCAACGTGAAAGAGGGCCCTAAGTGCTGTCCTGGGATCGGAAAGAGATTTCTGAACGTCCTCCATGACCACTTCGCGGTAGCAATCCTCGAATCCAGGGTTTTCTGTGATCGCCGTTACCACTCTAGGCATGGGCCCATACTGCATTGCGAGCGAGGTCATGGAACTGATGGCGTCGGGTTCATACTTGAAAATGGAACTAGGAAAGAGTCAGACCCTACCGGAACCACTCATCTTTCATAAGACGCACCCTAGATCTCTAATTTCTTGAAGGGACCAAAGGTCCATATAATAAAAGACAATGCCCTCCCATAACGCCCACTTCCGACCCCTATTGGAGGCGGCAAGGAAAATGCGCGCATCCGCCCTCATAGCTCTTACAAACGCCAGTGTTGGTTCTTGAAAGTCTTCCTCGGTGTCGCAAAGCAACCACAAATTCGATCCATGATTTGGTATAGGGATCTCATCGTAGTACGAGTTATGAACGCTGGTACCATTTTGAGTGAAAAGGATGTATGCGTCGCGTTTGTTGCCCCAAGTGGGTTGGACAGCCACAGGTTGCTGTTCGCGAAGGCGCTCGATGAGAGCATAGGCAAGGAATGTCGATTTTCCTATAAGCCGTGGTGAAGAATCGATTAATCCATAATCAACCAACATGTTTACATTACATACCTGACTGTTTTTGTCCACTGATACAAGCACCATCTCCGTAAGTCACTGTGTTGCGTCTAAGCTCAGCGATTGCCTCCTGATACTCTTGAACCACCAAAATCTCTTTTCTGCGTACTTTCATGAAGATGACTTGTACCGCCGCGAGATGGTGATCCAGGTCAATATACAACACTGGTCGTCCATCCTGACCTGCTGTCTGCGCCGTGAGGGCAGCGGGATTACCCCAAACGGCTTGCCTAAAGTTTTCTAACAAGTCGATACCCGTTTGGTGAACCACTTGTTGGTCCACCTGTTGAACCTGTCGACCATATTGTTTCAAGGAAGTTAGAGAGTTCATGCCTGACAGCAGATACCCTATCATGGTGCGTGGCGGGAAAGGGAGGTGATAACCCCTAATCATCTTGACATTTGTTTTAACATTTTAAATGTTTGGTCCTTGCATAAATCGTGATTGTAAGTTACAATGTAAGCTATTACTCGGTATGATAAACAACTTTGGTGACGAAGTTTGAGCGTTGTAACTCCATCCTATGTTAGCCCTTCAAAGTCCTCCTCTGTTAGACGCTGTCCCTGGAGAATCCTGCCCATCTGCGTATGTGAAAATGGTCGGCCTCGGGTTCGAATGGCAAGTAACGCCATGACAAATGGCAGCGGTGAACCCGAGAATGTAATTTCCATCTCGTTCAAACCACCAGGAATGTTGAACAAGTTTCGCCTGACTGATGTATCGCTTGGTGACTCTTTCGTTGGTACGTTCAGGAAACGACAGAGCCTGATGTACGTTCTGTAGTCCCTGAGATACAGCTGCCCAGCGAACACATTCAGCTGGTCTATCAGAGCCCAAGATGGCGTCCAATCAGAGGGGAGGGGTGGGATGGAATAAAGGCTGAGATCGTCCGATGGTTTCATCCGTAGAGATGTACGGGGTGCATACGCATGAAGGTGGACATGTTCACTCGCCCTGATGTCTGGAATCAGGCGGTCGGCTTCAAACGGGCTCAGCAGAACGAGCACCTGGCCACCGTCCGTTTGGCCAGAGAGAATCCACTGGACAGGTCGGAGATACTGATCCATGGTTCCTGAAGTGGATTCGGGGTTGATCGTCTTACAGAAGTCTGCTGTTCCCAAGAGAAATGGGCTCCAGACATCTGCTTCACGAGTAGCTGCAGGGATCTCCTCGAGCGTTGTGAAGACGGGAAGAAATGCGCTGCCAGAGTGCAGTGGAGGGAGAATCCCAGTCTTCACAAAGGACACGACGTCCGGATGAAGGGAATGTTCCGCCGGTTTTGCTCTGGGAGGCAACTCCACCTCTCGTTCACGCTCCCGCTCACGGTGAACCTCCCGTTCTTGTTCTTCTTCTATACGCGCACAAGGAAGCGATAGAATGCCGAGGTATTTGCAACGCTGCTGGATATCTGAATCCAATTCCGATAAATCGCTCGAGTTGTTTTTAGTGTCAGAGGGTGCATAGAGAGCTGCCAGTGATTTCGATTCTGGCTGAAGCCACGCATCTGCCAGCATCTCTCTTGTAGAGTCGGCGCTAACGAAATCAGACCAAGCACCACGTCTCGATCTATGGTTCATGCCTTGTTGGGCCCAGTAAGGAGCTCGCTGCTGAATGTCGGTCCAGGTTTCATGTATTGCCCAGCATAAAATGTCAACCGCAGTGACTTGAGCAGTCGGATCTGTCTTGCCAGATAACGCACGGATGTTCCGATCGACTATTGGTGGTACAAAATACATGATCGAGTGACCATGACCTAGTTTTCGCATCCGCATACAACCTAGAAACCACAAACCGTGAGATCTGGCGAAGGGATCATGGCGCGGAGGCAAACCTTGTATTAGATCATCCTTGGTTACCTTGGGGCCCAAGGTAACAGCTGCTCGTGACCCGATAGGAAGTTTGATGTCTGTTCCCCTCGTGTGTGCATGATCCAGATAGACAACACAACGGTGTAACTACTGAGAAAGTGCTGATGACAACATGTGCGAAAGAGTGCCGTTTCGGGTCAGTACCATCAGTTCATCATTCTCGTTAAAATAGATAGCGCCTGCAGCGCCGCGGGAAATCTCCAGCCATGCTTCAGCCACTTGGAGATTGGAAAGATCGAGAATCTGCGAGCCGACATCCAGTAAAACACAAATTTCGGGCTGTTGTGCGGTCACTAGTTGGAGGAACGCATGCGTAGACCACCGTGTGTCACTCTCATGAGCCACCATATACGAGTCATTTTCGTGCTGAAGCAGATATGCGAGCACCCTGGCGTTGGTTCCCCTCTGATGGTCGAGGTCGCGCTGAGCGATGGACATGGGCAATAGCCATCGTTCATCGTTCGTGCCCGAAAACCCTAGTCCTTGACTAAGCAACCGAATGGAATGACACGGGATGATCTGCAGTTTCACTCACCCGTTATGAGTTTCCCCCGTTTCTCTGCTAAATCCCAACTAGACCCGGACATTTTCCATGGAAATTCTTTCGCTTCCCGTGGAAACACTACTCGCGAAAGGTAGAAATCTATGGCAGCTTGGTTCCATGCGAAAAGCGGAAATATGACATTGTCCCATTGCTCCGATGACCTGAGGTTGATGTTGCTGAGCTTTCGAAGGGGACCCGGCACTGATTCGCAGTCTTCGATCCAACGCCCGTATTCCTCGGACGGGTCATCTTGGTCTAGTAGGATTTCCAAAGAAGTTCTCAGTTGCTCCTGGCTGAGGCCAGCATAGTAGTAAGATAGGCATGTTAGAATGATGGTGAGATCCGGATGGCCGAACTGGGTGTTTGGTGCCGGCACGTCCTTGGCTCGATATGGAACTGCAAGCATTGTGGGGGTCGCATCATTCCCCCATGGTTGCGGCTGCAAGGCAAGGCCATAGTCAACACGCCATCTCCGCTCAGAGAGAGCATACACAAGGATATTGGAGGTCAGTAGACCACGGAGCAGCAAGAGTCCACTCCAAAGATGACTCTGGTCAGAATCTTGAGCATACTCCTCAGCCCTCTTCACTGTATCAGGAATTTGGTAGACATGCTCGTCCGATATGAAACTGCGAATTGCGTCATATAATGTTGGAGATATATCTTGAAAGCTGAACCCGGGGAGCTGACTAGCCATCACGTCTTCCGTAACCAGGGATGTTAAGCGTTGGCCGACATCGGAGGCCCGCATGATGCGAACACGCGGAAACGATCCGGGTGGGTTGCATTCGTACTGTATATGGTGCGGGGCTTGTCTAGAAAGGGAATACACATGCGTCTTCACAAGCCGCAGGACTTGCTGAGTAGTCGTCCATCGGTCAGGATATCCATCTACATGCTGCTGGGAGCCGAGCGTGTAGATCAATTGAAACCGAGAGTGAAGGATCTCATCGCTCTCGTCCAGAATATCTCGAACATGAGAATCAATCCATCTCTGAAGGCTCAACCATTTGGATGCGCTGTCCAATACACCGCGGTCGTTCCCATTGTGTTCATCACATTGGTCCGCTTGCGAATATGTTCTGCTTGACTGAGTGCCAGCGACTGGCGACTGGCTTAGCAGTCGAAACATGCTACCCACGATGCTGCCTTTTGATGGCTGAGTTTAAAAAATAAACTGAATCAACTACCATTGACTTGATGAATCGCACCCACCGATTTGAGCGACAGGCCAGCCGTGGCCTGCTTGTAGATCTTCTGAAGTTTCGGTAATGGGTCTGCGGAAACCTTCCCTTTATGAAGCTGCTGCTCTACAGTCATTAACTTGAGTGACACAACATGCTCGGGTTGGACAATTAGAATTCCGCGCTCCGCCATGCACTGACGCATGAGCTTGTGTAGATCATCGATTTGAAGGCTGATCACGGCGCCACCAAAGTATTCAGGAGTACGAGAAAAGGGAAGGTGGTATATGGGTCGATTAACGAGACTGCCAAGACGAGCAACCAACAATTCGAACATTTGGACTGTCAGTGCTTTCGGGACAATGACACGGACAAGCTGTTTTCCATCTGCGAGAGCGGCAGCAGCGATGGGAATAATCACAGATGATTTCCCTTCGCCCATGTTGACCTGCATCACAGTATTTTGATCGGATCGCGGGGACATGATCTCCATCGCAATTTCTGCCTGGAAACGGCGAATAAGAAAGTTTCCTTGAATCTGACCACATTAAAGGTGACATTAGTAGAGATAAGTGTTCGGAGAGAAGAGACCCACTTGGATCAACAGCCAATCTGGGTGCTCTTCGGGATTCCACCCATCACATCCCTCGTTCTCCAATTCTTTCAAAAACTCTTCCCTGAGATCATCCAAGGCAAATCGTAGCAATCTCCGGGAACGCTGCAGATCCAAAAGGAGTAAAGCCAACGTCGTCAAGCATTTCTTCCAGCATGGAGGGATGTCGATCGGTGAGGCGGACCCGAGATACCGCAAGAGTACATCTGCAGTAATCGTCGGCCATAGACCACAGTTATCAACTGCTTGCTCGTACGACTCGGTCGTCGGACCCAGACTTTTCTTGAGAATGTCGAGACAGTGCAGGTAGTTGGCTCTGCACCGCACAAAGTGCTGCTTGAGTGCCTCAATGAGGCTCTCTCCTGCCACTCTGGACATTGTTTGCTCCACGCGAACGTATTTTGCGCTGGCACCTAGATGAGCGAGATATTCCCGTTGAAATGCGGAGTCAGTTTGAAGAGAGGAAAATAGTGGATCCAATGTGGGGATATCATCTGATGATCTCGCATAGCCGTCGCGAAGCAAAGAGATACGGACTGGTAGTTGGGCCGTCGCTGGACGGTTGCAAATCAGGTGATCGAGTGTGATCTGTCTAGGTGAACCTGCGTTATAAAGATATCGCAGAGACAAGGTTGTGTGCGGAAGAGTAGATGGTCCCGATTCTGAGGGGATGTCTAAACAATGGGTTTCGTCGAGATCGCTGTCTGGAATGGCTGTACCAGTAGCATTCGAAGGAAATAGATATGCAGCCCGTTGTGTGGTATGCTTCTCTGTTGCTCCAACATCGTAAAGGTGCCAAGGTGGATGCCAGTAATATCTCATTTGGATTTCCTTGTACGCAATGTTAAGTTGAGGATACTGGGTTTCAGTCTGAAGGCCAATGTTATCTAGAGCATTGAGTTTCATGATGGACCGACAAGCAGCGGACTGTAAGAGATCAAGTGCCGCTTGAGCACCGGTTTTTCCTGTCAGTGGATCCGGTCGATGGCAACTAGTCATGGCATGCAGATAGGCCAGAGATTGCATGCTCATCATGCTGCCATTCCCTGTCAAGCAGCCCAGTTCAGTATCCACAATGTAGGTATGGTATGAATTGCCCGTGCATGAGGTGTCAATCCGAACTTGGTGACCGCCGCACATCGTGGGTTTGCCATCTGGTATTAGGACTCGTCTAGGGATTAGTGCCTCTGGTACGAAGGTCCCCGCGATATAGGTTTTCGGCCGAAGAACGAGGAGGTCCTCTAAACCGAATAGCGTCCCGATACATTTATTCTCGTCGTAAACCATGTCCTTGAAGTCACAGGACTCGAGTTCTTCCCTTTCGTTGACGAAAAACGACAAGCCATAGCATGGCAAAGTGACGGACAACCGGGGCATAGATGCAGAACCGACAAGAGATGCGGTGATCAGGAGGTCCCTGGGCCAGATCGAGATGTATTCCCCATCTGTAGACTCTCTACCGGTGGGTAAACAGACGTTGCCGTCATCATCGAGACACTCGAGACACTTGGAAACCATTGCCGAGGTTGGACTTCGGATGTCTACAAGGGTCTCATGACCCCTGTACATGCGATATGGTTCGGATGCACAATCGATCCTCCAGTGTCGTGGAGACGTTTCCCAAAGTTGGTCAAGAGGGCGTATCTCGATAACCTTTTCAGACAGATTCAGCCAATGAATATGCCCGTCAACAAGTCCTGGCGGAAGGTCTCCATAGAATTCGCTCGAAGGAATCAAAACAAGAGTCAGGAGATCATTCGCTTGATCACGTTCAAGATGCACTCGAAGTTCCAAATTGCCATCTCGCAGCGAAAAGTGCACCTGCAAGTATTTAACCAATAATGATCATATCACCTACTATTATTAGTGAACTTACCCTACGTTTAGACATCATGGGGATAGTCATGAAATCCATCCCTGAGAGATTAGATGGCACGACAAAAAATCCTTGCTGCGAAGGGTGATCAGGAACCCTTGTCAATATTAGCAACTGCAGCAACGTACATCATGAAGGATTTCTCGGCACTGCGGAGAGCCCAAAATCCCGTCTGACAAAATTCCCATTGGTTGGCCAGCTACTCGAAGCTCCCCATTGAGGAGATCAACGTGAACTATTTGCTTGGGTTGGACCGTAGTTACTTCGGATCCACATGTAATGCAACGATTGTTTGGGTGCTGCAGCTGCTCCCATCTACGTACGCCTGGCTTATAGCTGACGAAAATCCTGGAAACTGCAAGGTCAACACCGTAGTCTGAGGGATCGGCAAGGATTGTATCCCTCGAGACCTCCTCGAGAGAAAAAGAGATACGACGGTCTCGGGTAAAAAGCAACTGTGAGTACATGTCCAAGTTCTTTGGGTCTGAAGAGTTGAAGTATGAGTATTGAGGGTATTTACATGGAGGATTGGACATACATTCCGGACGAAGTGCACACACGAAGAAGGCACTAGAAAGTAAGGCGTCGACATCCTCTGGAGAATGCAAGACCTTGCGGAAGGTAGCGGGATCAACATCGAACGTGCTCCGACAAGTGGCAGCCATGTCGCGCAACAAATTACTGCGTTCTTCATTCGCTGGTGCCTTCGCTAAGTCGTACGATAGCTCTTGCACCCAACTGAACGTCTTCCTGCGTACGCTTCCAAGAAGTGCGACTACCCGCTCAGCGACATCTTCACTAGGGCTGGACGCAAGCACTCGAGTGAGTAATAAGGAGATGGTACTCATCAATACCCCATCCATCGAGCCATCCCTGACATCCATGAACAAATCCTCCAACTCGTCTAGAAAAGCATTGCAAAAGAACGGGTTCTGAAGTTCTTGATGCCAGAACCACACCCCTGTATTCAGATCAAATGGACCGACTTGAAGGATGGCTTGGGAAAGGAGGTAGTGAATCTGGTGACGACGGAGGTTGAGAGTTCTGCTGCGCAGCCCCCGCAAGATGTTGAGCCACTGGAGCGAGCCACCGCTCCGCAAGTGTGCAAATGTGATAAATTCGTCGAGGGAGAGATCCGTGGGACAGTCTGCTAGACCAGATAGAACGTCGTTGGACGTGTGAGACGTGGAATTCACATAGCTTTCTAAGTCTCTGTTCCAATGTTGGTACCGCGGAGAAGGAATCAACTGAGAGTAGTACCGCTCCAGCTCGCGCGCAGCCAGAAAGTTATTACGAGGAGGTTGGACAACATAACGTAACGTCAGGCTGTTCTGGGGCTGGGAAGACTTCGGATAAAAATAAGCAAGGTGAACTTGGATGGACGGGTGTGGCCCTTTGCGCTGGACAAAGTAAGGTCGTAATGCAGGGTCATCCACAAGCAGTAGGTATCTTTTCGAATCTTCCTCCCCGTACGGCCCTATAAAGATGGGATAATCGAAACATGGCAGAATGCGAGAAACAGCAGAACGCCAGATATGAACGCACAGTGGGCATTGCAGTTCGAACACGACGACTTTCAGTGCATGCAATGGCAGGGCGAGTAGTGGTGACCGTGCCAGTCGTTGACCGGGTATATGCTGCTGGCTATGTGAGCCCGTGCCGCCACGCTCAGCGAAAGGTGTGTTTGCACTGACATTTTCCATCACATCTGCTTCGATACGAGCTCTGAGTTGCTGAAGATCCGGAGATTGGTCGTAATACCGGACTGGGAAACTGTCTTCAGTGAATTCTTTCGAAAGTGCCAAGTATTCCAGACGTGCTTGAGAGTGGCGTGCGGAGAGATACTGATACGCACAGGAAAGGCGATGGAGGCTCGTTGTCTTACGTAGGAGGAGGCCACCCAGGGCTGCGATTGACATTGGAGGGGAATAATCGGCGAGCATGGGAACCTCCTTCACAACCAGCTTATCGAGTGCCACGTAAAGCTCGATCGCTGTTAATAATTGGATGGAGACCTCTTCTGAATTTTTGTCAGGTGAATATTCTTCAGTCAGGCAGTGAGCCTTCGTCATGTATTGATCCATCAAGATCTCGAGCTGCGCGCAGGCCTCGTCCACATCCACGACCTGGCCAACCCAGTCGTCGATACCCTCCTCAATCAATCGCTCAACGTCATAGATAGTAGTGAAGGGTTCGGTATCATATGCCTCGTCGAAGAAGGATCCATTCGAAGACAAAAAATCCTTGACTGTACCGCGACGACGACGATCGGGACTGAAGGTAGTACTGACGGGTTTATGGTCACGACTCGCCAGAATGCTATGAATGTATTCACGACTGTTTAGGAGGGAGAGTTCTGAGTCTCTTGCGAGTTCATCGGGGGAAGGATTCTGGAATGGGGATGGGGATGGGCGGGTGTTTAGTTCTTGCCACCTGGTATCAACGGTCTCTCGAAGAGCAGCACAGGTCGTCAGTGCCATTTCGGAGAGCCAGTCCGGGGCAGAAGTAATCTTGCTTAAACGTCGGAGAATTCGAGATGACATCAAATCAAGTAGATTGCTTGAAAGATTTGCGTTGTTTGCGTCCCTTGCAAGGGTGCACATGAAGAACAGGACGAATCGCTTATAAGAAGGACGCCCAAGACTTGGTGAACGGTGAGCCGAAATCTGGATTGCAACCTTGATGAGAAGCCAGAGAGGCGAGCGACGCCAAACGTCACCCCACCCAAAAGCGTGGTCGTGAACGCGTTTGATGATGCGAGGAACATCCACAGCACAGCCAACATTCCGCAAGATGTCATGAAGCAGAGCATCCATGTATTGTAGGTCGTTTCCTGGAACATCCGAACCGACAGCATTAGGGAGAGAGAGAAAGTTGGCGAGTCTGGATTGGAAGCCCACGTCGTGAAGCACCTCGTTCGGCATCTCGACAATGGACTCAGGATACGAGCATATCAGTGGCCCTGGCGTTTTATTTACAGTATCTTCGTGTGGGGACACCTCGAATAGCTCGCACAGCGTACAGTCCTCCCGCTTCGTGAGGAGAATTGCAGCGTTTTGATGTCGGATGAAAAACGCAAGGATATCTAGGTAGTGTCAGCACGGATCTATAGAGAAACCTGCAACCGTGCCTCCTGTTTGCATCTTCCGGAGCTGGGAGATGATGTGGTCAGCGTCCATCTGCTCCGACTGCACGGAGGCTTGTAAGTTGTCCAACATCTTTGTGATGCGATACCACTGGGCCTGCTCAGTATAGGCATGGGCAGCGGTGCATACTGCACGAGTTAGTGACACGTCATTCTCCAGTGTGTAGTCCCTTTTGGCGGGGGGCTTGATGGGAAGAAAGACATGGGTAACGGCATAGCGTAATGATTCAGAAGCATCGGGAGGTACAGCGGAACTGGCCATTTGAAAACGGGCGTCGTCAGCGGTAAGGTAGTGGTACGGTCTGAAGCCCGATATGGTAGACAACTTTGGTGGCAACTTGAAGCGAAGTTCGAGGGCCGTTGTATCTCCATCCTCCATCTTGTGTCGCGTCGAGGTTTCCGCTGTTCATTTCTCGTATCATGTCCTTGGCAGAGACTGCAGCTGGCGTAAATGGCGCGTTTACCAGCATCCCGATCATGTGAGGCTGTTGATCACGAGTCAATCAGATAGCAAACCCATTTTCTGACCGACTCGATTAAAGAGACCTGAGCAAGTGTAGCGCGCCAGAAGGAAGGCTGGAAACTGCGTATGAGATCCGAGATGCGTGTATGCGAGTCGGATTTTTCTATGGTGCGTTGTTATCACAGAACAACGAGCCCGTCTCATCTTACAATTATGTACATTACCCAGTAAAAAACCATGGCATTCCAGGGTCACACTTGGATTATGTCCTTGCTGCGGCGCAAACGTACTTCAGTCTTCCAATGGCGACAAAAATGAAGGTATGACTCTACCATTATAATCGCTTGTGCAGCCAGCCTCAGGTCTGAATTACTTTATTATGAAGCTACACCATAGGACTGTCGCCAATTTCAAAGGATACAATCCACCCCTCGATTCAAACATCGATCCAACTAATAACGACAAAGGTGACTTTCACGAAGGCTTTGAAATAGGCTGGGAAGAAATCGAAGCAAAAGTGCATGACGAGAAGAGGGTAAATGATGGCGTTATGGCGGGCGCCAATGTATGGCCCTCTGACGACTGTCCAGAATTCAGAGAAGCCTGCCTTGCATACTAGTACGTCAGGTCAAACCTGATCAGGCATAGTTTTTTCAAGGTCTCTTTGCAGTCACGCAGCAGTGAACGTTGGCAAGGCATTATTCCCGCTTTTTGCCCTGGCTTTGGAACTGCCTGAGACGTATTTCGATGACAAGGTAGGCTCAGTCTTGTGTACATCAGTGTTTCGAGGAAACTCATTAATTGATTCCAGGCGCAGAATTCCGCCGCGATCATGAGAGTACTTCATTATCCATTACAAAGCGGATATCCCGAAGTTAACGAAGATACCCCTGGTATTGGGGCTCACAGCGAGTGCTTAGTATTTCATTTCACGTCGTTCTACTCTTACTTACTTCCATAGCTTCGAGGTCAGAGATCGGCGCAGAGCTGTATTGCCATACGAAACTCACACCACGTTTGCCTTCATAGTGTTTTACCATACTCTGGCAACAACCCGAAATCCAAGCACTTCAGATCATGAACTCAGAGAAACAGTGGGTCGATGCACCTGCTATCAAAGATACGCTGGTGATCAAGTGAGCTCATACCCTCTGGACCTCGTCAGGGTCTTCACGACATCCATGTTAGCATTGGTGATCAACTTGCATTGTGGACCAGTAAGCGTTTCCCTCCTTTCCCGTCGGAAAGTGGAATATTGAAGCACATTGTTCGACAGATGATGTCTTCAAGTCCACCATTCACCGAGCCGTAAATAAAAGCAGCAAAGAACGGTATTCTATCCCCTTGTTCTTCGGTACAGATTACCATGTCAAAATCGAGGTGTGACTTTCCAGTGAAACGACGAAGGTGCAAGATGGTTAACGTGTCTACTTTCAGCCGATACCAAGTTGCGTGTCCGCCGAGAGGCCAGCGAAATATAGCTCTATCATTGCAGGAGAATATGTGCATAAGCGCCTCAAGGATGCATATCACACAGCGTAGATTCTGTGATTTTCAATAGGTTAGACGAAGGATCTTACCGCTTCCCATTACGTTTTGTTCCGAGTTCTCCAGACGCTGAATATGACTTAGGCTTGTCTGAGGTGTCTCATTACTGCAACAGGGAGGTAATCACTTGTTGACGTTGATTCTGTGTGAACAAGTCCATATCTAGCTTCTACGAAGTCTTAGGACCGTGATGCACGTTCCTCGATTTTCAGCTGAGGTACCAATAGTACCTCGTGCTAGTCTAATTTATCACATCGGCACTTTGAAGCACACGAGGACTTGGCGCTGTGTCGATGGTGAAAATGGACCGATTATTGCCCAGAACCCTGGAACGTGCAATATGAATTGGCAACCGCGGTGGCATTATTTATTTAATGCGACTGAAAGGGAGGCGATGCAGGATCTGAATCTCGCATTGCCTATGTGACAGGAATGCATTGTGGCCCACTACATAGACGATGTGGATGTGAATAAGTTATAATAAATAGACAGAGAAGATCCACTGGCGAAGCCGAAGAATTACAGCAAGGGGGAACCATCAAATGCATATCGAGACACGCAAATGAAGGCAAAGATTACAGCACCACACGCGAAAAGCTTGTCATACGTTGGTCCAGCATGTCCCCTCAAACTCTCCATCTCCATTTTTTGGCGTTCCCACAACGCGCGTTCTTCGGCCAGTTGCGTTTCAGCTTGCTCTCGCTTTGCCTCTGCATGTTCTCGAGCCCGGCGCTCCTCTCCAAGCAACTGTGTCCTAAGCTCAGCTTCCGCCTTCTGCGCTGTGGAATTATCCTTATATCGACGATTCTCTTCCTCGAGTCGGGAATTTTCCGTCGCAAAGTTCGTGGCTATTTGCTTCAAGTCATGTCGAAGCCGCTCGCGTTCTTCGGCCAGCTGCGCTCCAGCTTGCCCTTGCTTGACCTCTGCGAGTTCCCGGGACCGGCGCTCCTCTTCTAGCAACCTTGTTCTGAGCTCAGCTTCGGTATTCTGCGCTGTAGAATCATCCTTATACCGACGATTAGCTTCCCCAAGTCGTGAATTTTCCGTCGTGAGATTCGTGACCATTTGCTCTAGATCACGTCGAATGCGCTCTATCTCCTCCAACGAGTTCCTAGCTTCTTCTTGCAGCCTCTTCTTGGTCCCATCGTCTTCCGCAAACGTTGCTGCATCTATCCCTTTGCACAGCTCTCCAAACACCTTGGTGTGATGCTCAACCTGGCCCGTAAGTTCGCGCACAGTGCCTGTGCTCGCGGCGGTGCAACTAAGATCCACCTTCTGGTCCGACGAATCTCCTTGGGTGTGAGGAACTGTGCGCTCCCGACGGAGCAACAGCCGAAGGATCGCGTGAGCAGATGCCTGCGATCCATCATGGCACAGCATCCGAGCCCCCTTCTCCATCGCAGGCCCGAAGAATGCATCTTTGTAAACAGACGTGTATTCTCGTCCCTCGCCATCTTTGGGCTGTTTCCCAGGCCACTTGTTGGTCACGACAAGGACGTCCCGGAGACTCGTCTCACCACGAAATTTGCTGAAGGTGAGAAAGTTGTGCCTCGATGGACCGCGTATATGGTCCTCGGTGATGCAGTGGATGTAGATGACACCCGCAAGCTTGACTCCTTGGGTATACCTACATGTGAATTCAATGTATTTGTGTTCCAGGTGATGTGTACATACTTACAGTCCGGAAAAATGATCACTGATCATCCTGAGAACTTCTAGAACGCTCAGGGTCGCGTCATCGAACCCTGGAGTGTCGATCAACACGACAGTCTGGCCATCGAGGGAGAACATCGATGATTTCAATTCGGTGGTACCACTTCCGAACGACGTGCGAACAGGCAAGTTTGATCCGCTAGCTACATTAATGAACTAGGTAATGACAGGGCCTTGGTCAATTATCAAGCATTTCTCCGGCAGAGACTACTCACGGTTGATTTGCCGCTTCCAGTGACTCCTATGACGCTAGATCCAAAGTGAGAATATCGTCAACCAGGTAGCTAGGCTGGCGTACGCAATCGCGACAGTTTGCTCGCGCAAAGCCATTGTACTTCTGCTTAGTCAGGAAACGGAAAGTCTCGAGGATGGCAACAGTACTGGGGCGGCTGAGCGAAGTGCCGGGAAGGCGAATACGAGTCTCCTTATATCACCGTGATTCGTTGGCGGGGCGCTGTCTCGACCTCTTCCCATGTTGCCCCATCGGAACTTAGGAGAGACACGCGGGGTCCGTGCGGTCTTGGATGTCTGTAAATGAATTATTCATAGCCTCAGACCCTCGGGTGAGGAACAGTAAATTCTGGGTCCTGCTGCCACTCTGCGGCACCGTGGCGACATTGAATGTAATAAGGCCTGAACATCACTGCATTGCCGAACGGCGCGAGTGCACATGGAACTGTGGCTGGAACAGAATGAAAAGAAAATAAGCACTGGTTCAAGATCAGGGAACAGACTGCGGGCTGGTATGAAGACACATTCATTGACAACATACGGTGCGTCGTAGCACCTAATGAATGCGAGGAACCAGTATCAAATTCAGTCGGAGATCCATAATATTCACGCTCGCGTGACTTGGCCAGGTAAACTATGCATCACCGCTCCTTCGCCTCCGTAGCATCTCCTCGATCCTCTGCAATTCCACTTGGTACTCGTTCGCCAGCTTCGACGTCTTGTCCTGGGCCTCTTGCAGCTCCGCCTCGGCAGATTGAACTTCCTCTTGTAGTTCTTCCTGCGTTTCCTCATCTCCATCCTGCTCGGCTTCCGCCAGCTCCTCCATCAATGTGTCCAGCTTCTTCTGCCGTTGAGCCACGAGCTCCAACATGAGCTCGCGTATCTGCCTGTATACGGATGTCTGCATGATATCCACACCACCCCCCAACTCCCGCTGGATTCGAAGAGTTACGCGAGGCTTATCAACGAGATTCCGGATGATCCCGAGCGCGGACTCGCGTGTATTGTCGTGGCGCATCATCTTGGCGCCCTTTTCAAGGACTGGTTTAAAGAAGATGTCCTTGGTCGCGAGTTCTTGGTCTCTGGAAGTGCCGACTTCTGGGGTGACAGTGTCCCACATACTGGTGACGAGGAGGACGTTGGGGTAAGTCTCTTCGCCGCAGAGTTCTTGGAACATTCTGAAACTCTGTTGAGACGAACCAGATACCTTCACGTCAGATATTCTCTGCATATAAATGACACCCGTAAAGTGTATGCCTGCCCTGTAGCTATCGTTGCGGTAGCATCGTTAGTTTGACCACCAGTGAGTCAACTAAACGCTTACCTGGTGACGAAGGATGCAGCTATAATCTTCCATATATCGCTGTCCGCCAGGGTAGTGTCGCCGAAGCCCGGCGTATCGATTAAAACCACCTCTCTTTCGCCCACGTTAAAACGATTCGATGCTTGTACTTCTGAAGTGCAGCTCTCCAGTCCTCGCCCTACGCCAAGTGACGACTCCGATACCAAGTTGACGAACTGTAAGCACGTTGCAAGTTAGTGGCTCGTCAGCTTGGTCAACTGGTTGACGGACCGTCGTTTTTCCACTCCCGGTTGGACCCAACACCCTGATGTCACTATAAGAATCGCAGTGCGCTAGGAAATGGAATGGCCACATACGCAATGTAGATGGGCTTTGGAGCATTAGCCTGAGGTACAGATGGCATCAATGTACCCGCTGCGGGTGCCGACTCCTCGTCATGGTCTGTCAACCTCACGCGCCCCCGTTTTCGTGCGCCCGTACAAGTAGAAAGGCTACAGGCAGCAGCTGAAAGATGTTGGCCCATGGTCGATTGGTATAGTCGTTGGATGTGGAAAGGGGTGAAGTCGAATGAGAAACTTGGGAGTCGCTCACAAGGCGCGTGTTAACGGCACTGTCGCACGTCATATCATTGGTTCACATGTTGAAGCGTGGATTCAATGAATCAGTCCCAATTGCGTGGTGAGCCTCGAGGTCATCCAGAGATCCGAGCGGGATTTCCTACGCAAGCCCTTCATGTAGTCAGACGGCCCAAAATCAGGTATGTTGGGTGGAGCTGACCTTCAATGAACAATCTGATGAAGGTCTAGGTGCTCGTGCAATCACAAATTACTCAGCGGCGGGTAAACATCAACACTATTGATTCCGCAGTACCGGGCTATGTCCAACCCGGAAGCCAAAGGGTTCGCGCTACCAAATCCCCGAAATGCAAACATGAACGCTTTGCCTCCTTTGGTTGTACTTACCGTTACCCATGATGAGGGTACTCCGGAAATTGCCCCTTATCTCGTGCGTGCGGCGAAGCGAAACCAGGGCAGGAGGGTTCTATTCCATAGGCCATAATGCTGTAAATGGAAGGTCTGAACGCCGATCAGAAAGGAGTATTGGTCCAGCCCACTGAAACTGCGCACGCCACTGCGCCATGGCGACCACACAAGAGCGACTCCTGGTATCGCGAGGCATGGACAGGATCCACGACGAGTCAACGTTAGTCTGACCACATAATCCGAACCGCGCGCACCCAGGGCTTGACAAAAAAAATGCCCCACCTATCGTAATTTCAAAATAGCGCGGAAACCTCGTGGAGGGCCTCGTGGCCAATCAGAGCATAGAAGAAGGGGTGGAAACAACGCCCTACCCACCCGGAACCACGCCTGCATTCTACAGGATGGCACAGGACGTGCTTGCGGCGACGTATGATGATAAAAGACTTGCTCAGACTTGCCACTCAGCCTTAACCGTAGTCACTCGGAGTCCCAGGGGTTAGGCTCCATCACCGTCGACGCATCCCGTAACCCGTACTGCGATATTAATGGCTCCACGAGAGGACAGAATGAGAGTGGCGTGCGTCAGTCCTTGCTCTTTGACTGCGACTCCTCTGAGTTTCAGCCCATAGTGTCATGGGAGCGACTGGCAGTGGGAAATCAACCGTAAGTGATTTCGTCCAACGAAACAGGGTGGAATACCGAGAAACCATTGTCAGTTTATTAATCTCGCAAGTGGGTCCAGCTTGGCCGTCAGCGACTCGCTGGAGAGCTGCACCGTCGACGTGGAAACGTCCACGTTTTTCCTCGATGGGCGCACCGTCACCTTGGTCGATACGCCTGGATTTGACGACACCACGCGAAGCGACACCGACGTCCTCAAGTCAATTACAGACTACCTCTCTGACTCGTAAGCATCCACATAGTCACTCGACCACAGAATAATCATCATACCTCTTCATGCAGATATAGCCAAGGAGCTAGACTCGCCGGCGTGATCTACATGCACCGCATCACCGACAACAAGATGGGTGGTCCATCGAGGAGAAATTTCCACATCTTTCGTAATCTCTGCGGGGACGCTAATCTCCAAAACGTCCTCCTCGTAACCAACATGTGGTCCAAGGTGGACCCCGACGAAGGGGAGGCGAGAGAACGCGAGCTCGCGAACAAGGACAAATTCTTCAAGCCCGCGCTTGATAGGGGGGCTCGGATGCTTCGCCACGACGGCTCACAGGAGTCGGCATATGAGATCCTGCGCCACTTGGTCGGTTTGGAACCCTCGACGCTTCTTGTCCAAGACGAGATGGTGAACCAGGAAAAAGACCTCGCCCATACCACCGTCGGCGCAGATATTATGCGCGAACTGAAGGAACAGGGAGAACGTCATGCGGAAGCACTGGAAGACTTGTGTATAGGAATAGAGGCCGCAAGACTGGCAGAAGACCAGGAGACCAGGGAGATACTCCAAGAAGAGGCCAGGAAAGCGCGAGAGAAGGTGGAGCAGATTCGCAGCGACCTCGAGCGGATGGTCACGAACTTTGCAATGGAGAATTCGCGGCTCGAGAATGAGAATCGGCGGTATAAGAAGGATTCCAGGAAACAAAAGGCGGATGCTGATCACAAAGCACAATTGTTCGAACAAGAACGTAGGGCTCGTGAACTTGCAGAAGCCGCGAAAAGGCGAGCTGAGGCGCAGCTAGCCGCCGAACGTGAGTCGCGGGAACGCGAAAAGAAGGAACGCGAGCAGCAGGAACGCGAAAGACGGGAGCGAGAGAGGAGAGAACGCGAGCAGCAGGAACGCGAAAGACGGGAGCGAGAGAGGAGAGAACGCGACAGACAGGAGCGGGAAAAGAAAGAGCGCGAGAGGCCGGGAAAGGAGAAAAGTTCTGACTCTTCTATGTGTCTCATACAGTAGAGAGCGCGTGTTTTCGTGTTCTTGAGCTGTTGTTGTTGGTCTGACCCATTCCGAGTTGAACGTCGACCCGTCGGACTTCCCGTACATTCTGCGTACATACCAAGTCAGAACTCATACTACCAGTCGTGTGCCCATAAATAGGTCAACTCTGGCAACAGCGGCATCTAAAAATTAGTATCTCATGGTATGAAGTTACGACAGCCCGATTGAGTGATATCAGTCACGGAGAAATTGGATGGATTACATGGAACGGTGATTTTCTATTTTACAGCACCGGGTCTACGAAGCAGCGAGCCTGGCTCCAAGCGTGGTATTGGGGCTCGCATATCCAAGAAACTCGGTTGTTGCAAGCGGGAACCCTAGAATGGATATAACTGTCCTCGAGACGACGACGAACCAGCGTCCGACGAATGTCAAAAAGCGGTACCAGTGGCACAAAGCTTTGTGACCATCTGATCGTCTCGAGC
This sequence comes from Boletus insuetus, assembly GCA_038093095.1. NCBI lineage: Eukaryota > Fungi > Basidiomycota > Agaricomycetes > Boletales > Boletaceae > Boletus > Boletus insuetus. Next base: position 49,890 of record JBBPRQ010000044.1, on the reverse strand, counting down.
TACTCTGCCTCAACCCCTTCTTCTTCCTCTGCAAGAAGCCTTTCGACCTCCAATGCAGCCATACACCCACTGCCCGCACTGGTGATTGCCTGCCTGTATCGCTTGTCCTGCACGTCACCTGCTGCAAAGACACCCTTGACACTAGTTTGTGTTGTGCCGGGTACGGTGATGATGTAGCCTTCCTCGTCTGTGTGCAGTTGATTACGGAAGAGAGCGGTGGCGGGTTCATGTCCAATGGCATAGAAAAGACCTTTGACGGGAAGGTCTTTTTCTTCGCCTGTGAGCACGTTCTTGACGCGGAGATTGTTAAGAAGGTCGCCGTCTCCCTGGCACACTGTAGCGACCGTGTGCCAAAGAACGGTCTACACACCACGGGGAGAACAGATCAAACAAGGCTACGATCAATATAACTGTGATGAGTCCGGCTGGGCGTACGTACAATTTTGGGGTTGTTCATCAAACGTTTGGCCATGATTTTGGAAGCACGGAGTTCTCCTCTGCGCACGAGGACGTAGACGTGAGAACCGTACTTTGTGAGGTCTGAGAAGGGGAACGAGGTGAGAATATTGCTGAAAGAAAGAGTAATGCTTTCCACTTACAGGTCGCTTCCTCCGCCGCAGAGTCACCGCCTCCTATGACGGCTAGGGGTTTGTTTCTGTTCACAATACGACATGAGCGCCCAAACTATAGCATCTCCTAGAATGCCAGAAAGTTCACCTAAATATCGGAACGGCACCATCGCAGACGGCACAGGCACTAATTCCGCTTTGCCAGTACATGTCCTCACCCTTGAGCCCAAGGCGTTTCGCGCTTGCACCCGTTGCAATGATAACAGCATCTGCGGTCTCGGGTTCCTCGTCTTCTTGGCCTTCGCGCCAATACCGGAATGGGCGCGCGGACAAGTCAATTTTGGACACGGTTTCTGTGATGACTTGCGTTCCGAACCGTATCGACTGCTCACGGAATTTGTCCATCAGTTCGGGGCCCATAATCCCTTTGGGGAAACCGGGATAATTCTCGACTAGAATGGAAAAAGGGAATAAGAATGAGCGGAGATAAGATGAAACACGCGCGTACTTTCGGTCGTCGTGGTAAGCTGACCACCAGCCGCAAAACCGTTTGCCATGAAACCCTCGAAGAGGACGGGGTTGAGGTTGGCACGAGCAAGGTAGACAGCCGCTGTGTGCCCTGCAGGACCAGAACCGATGATGACCTGGGCATACAGACATTAGCGGATGTATACTCTCCCATACACGGGTTCTACATTCCAAGGAGGAGACGTACAACTTTAGAGTGTGTCTTTGTGCTTTTGGGCACAGATCCGTTTGTGAGAGGTGCCATGTGGGTCACTTTTCGAACTTGGGGAGGGTCTTGTGTGAGCAAAAGTAAGGATGCAGATACTGCTGGAAACAAGGAAGCCCGGAGGGCTTTTGTAAGTGCACAGGTGCGAGAGAACAGGATGGTGGAAGCAATGAAAGATCTGTAAAGTGATGACACGGAACAAGATGATTTCGAGTCACGTGAGTAAAAGTTACAAATATGGTCACGAGATCGCGACCGATCTTATCAAGCATCAAGCGCTGTCAAAACCCTCATTGGACCGCACGAACCAATGATTGCACACGCCATGGACGGGCATGTGATCTGGGAACGTTCAAGCGCATCATTCCCTTTGACATTCCCTACGACGGCGTTCCCAAACACCCGGTGTTCCTCCCAAACGTCGCCGCAGCTCAATCTCCAAACTGGGAAATGATCTGGACTCCTCGCTCATTGGTCGTGAGAGCATCAGGGTAATTTCCAAGGACTGGTACTCACCTTCGGGAAGTTTCGGTATAGTAATCAGCGAATCAAATAATCGACCGCTATCGAAATATGATTTCCATCCGACTTTCATCAACCACACGTCTGGCGAATTTCGAGCAAGATAATCGACTATGGCACTGCGAAGCACGGGTACGCGAAGAGCAGGAATATTTCCGCTCATCGCATCGATCCTATCGGCATGAAAGTAAATGAAACAAGGAATATAGAGTACTCCCAGTGCATTTCTGGCGTGCTCCGATGGACCGACGAATGCACTTCCACGACGGATTTCAGGTTCAGGCAAATCATGCACCCCCGCGAGACGAACAACCGCTGTCAATTTCCGCCAGGTACCATCAGTAATACCGATGCGAAAGCCACGTATGTCGCTCCCGGAAACGGTTATGGTGGTAACTTCCTTATATAAATTCACCGTGTTGTACAATGCTCAATACGAGCCCTTGGGGAAAGGATACCGTCTCTGACGCATCCTCGCAAACCATCTTATCGTGAGCATGTTTCACCATCTGATATAATTTCTTTTCCGCATTAGATGCGTCTTGCCCGTCCAGGCGAGTCCTTATCAGACATTGTTTTTCAGCTTGCTGCATGATGGTCCTGCAGGAAGACTAGTGGTAGTGAACGCCCACATATATGAATGTGGTGCTCGGTTCTTATGCCACCAATGGGACAAACCCACCAATATTGGCATACTCGAAATCGAGTCCTCAAAGTACTTTGGATCACATGACGAGACGGTAGCTATCACTGGCAGAAGCAAGCGTGAACGTCGAGAAAGAAGGCATCGTATGGGGGCCATGCTAACTTTTATCGCGCAACAGAAACGTCGACAGCGCAAAGAATTCCACTGCAAAACCATGATCAAGATGCTCATCTGTCATCCGAGGTGCTACGCGTTTAAGAACATAGAGCGAGGGTACATTTTCCAGAATATCAGCCAGCGGGACGATCTCCCGAAGTTGTGCAGTACAGCCCACTTGTAGTCTATTGCGCATCGACCCATCGATGTAGCCTAACCATGAGGGCACTGAATGGCCGTCTCAAACGTGTGACGAGCCGTCGTGCTCACGTCTCTGAGTCTCTACCCATTGGTACCATACACGCGGAGCGAGGTGAGGGCTCAGCAACTGAGGCAACGTCACCGACTTCCTCGCCTGAGATTGCGTCATCGTCTTTGTTCGACGACGGTGACTGCACGGACGTCCATGTGGGAGTTGGAAAGCGATACATGGAGATTTCAGCCAACTCGCTGCGAACCGAGGTGTAGGAAGCGCGCTGAGATGGTTGTATAGGCAACACCAAGGTCGGATGAAGAAAAGCTCGGCATGGTGATAATGCTTTCCGTCTCGGGAGCCGGAGTAGGTGGTGGGAGGTGTGATGGTGGTGGCCCGTTGAGTAGGATGATATAGACGGGTACGGAGTGATCTCATTTATCAATACAACGCATCGCTCCTCGCCTGATTGGGTTTGGCATCCCAGGCTATCTTGCAAGAAAATCGTGGATCGGTGATTGATCGAGGTTATACACTGTGATGCGTATCACCTGCTAGAGGAGCAGTCCGTTCTCTTCCCATTGGTGTCAACATCAGGAATCGGAAGTACTGTCGCACTTCTCACTTGATCCGGACGTAGTTGATGTGTGTCGTCATCGATGTAACAAGTTTTTGACGACTGGCAGGGGTTTGCGCCTGCTCAGCCGTGTCGTGGAAACGACCGGTGGTCGTGTTGATGAGCACACGTGGCGAATGACGTATAGCTCATTGAATAATTTTGCGAATCGTTGCTCGTGTGCTCGATGGGCTAATGTACTGGTCACAGTGTGCTGCCAAATATGTGAGCAAGCCACCTTTATTGGGGTAAGAGGATACAACTCACGACGTGCGTGTGGATCGGATCATCGTAGTCACTCCCTTGTGTAATGCTGCATGCTTCATCTCGTAGCCCCATGGAGACAACGGATGGAGCGTGATCACCTGATTGTGCCACGTTAACAAGAATGACCTGCACAGGGGGGAAATAAGTGTACCTGGTTTGCATCGTCATCGTCTAAAGCCAGTCTCTACGATCCAGTTGCCAGCGCCTTGATGAGAGACGATGCAGTCGAATAGTGGGAGATGGCCTTGTCATATCAGGGTGAAGTCTGACAAAAAACATTGCGTAAACGAGTGCACTAGCACAGGGAATGTACGGCCACTCACACCGAGTCGATGTGACCCAAAACGTGACGGTATGTTTTGCAGAGTATGCGATGAATTTCCCATGGCAGCGCTACCGGGGACTGGCCATTTCGCGACCACTGACCCGTTGGATGCGTCGAATTGCTTGACTAGGCCATCGTTGCTGTCCCAGACTCGAACGCTGGGAGAGTCGGTCTTGCCTCCTTGAGTGGTAGAGAGATGTCCCTCGGCGCCACAATCGTGGGAGTGTTTGTACTTGTTTGCGAGTCGCGACATCCGACACAGTGGCTGTGGCAGATGCCTCATTGACTCGGCTCGAGTCTGGTGAAATGTCGACCGCGGTCGGACGTATGGGCCATCTTGTGCGCACAGGCTCTTTGCGCTCCACACGACGGCACCGCTTAGATATGTCCCCACTGCAGTATACCTGTCGTATTTCGACACAGCGATGCAGTTGACCATCCTGGGATTCCCAGTGGTCATAGCGGCCTTTCGCTTGCTATCTTCTACTCGAGCTTCCGCGTCATCGCTACTGACGAGGTACACGCCGTCCTCTGGGAATGTCGTTGCCCGTGACCGGCTACCTGCGGCGATTTTGATGGGCAGAGAATGCTCTTTCGTAATGGTCAGTGTAAATGCAATTCCATTTTACCAGCACGCACCCGTCACCGTCGACGACGGAGTCATCAGCAGTACAGTGTCACTGGGCAATGATGAAAGTCGAAAACAAGCCGTGGTTCTTACGCTTTCCCACTGTATACACGTTGCCCGTCATTCATATAGGTGCAAACATTCCATCTCCTCGTGCTTCCGCAGCTCGCTGCGCGAACCGCGGTCGTGTTTCCAACGAGCAATCACTTGTTCGAACAATCGTCTGTGAGTCCGACAAGTCGTTACACGATCTCCGACGGTGAACCATGGGTTAATGGTAGAGGTCTTAGTGCAAGATAAAGGCCACATAGCTCGCTCAATCATGAAGGCGTGGCACCAGCAAGGTGCCGAATATCAATATCTCAGGGAGCGTCCATGCACTCCTCGTTTGCGAGCAGGCTGTTTATCCGGCCTGCTTAAGCTCGACCGTGGGCTCGGCCGAGGTTAGGCTCATCCTAATCAGACAAAGTCGTCCAATTTCATGGCTATATGCTGCTTGACCTGCGCGTAATTGGATTCTTCTTCTGCTAGATCATTCCTGGCGTAATTCCAGTTGCCTCAGGGATCACATCGTATAAGGCCCTCAGCGATCGTTTCTGCCTTCTTGCTGAAACTAAGTGAAAGATACGACACCATGTTCATCACAAACTGATGTCGATCCGGATATTGCGTATTGGGTCTCAGCAAGTCGAATACACAGACGAAATTGTCCTTGATGACGTTGCTCATTAAGGATCGTTTGGTTGCGGATCTGCTTGGATGTCGCAACCACGACTCAAATGTGAGCCAAAGCCGGTCAATCTAGTGATCGCATTGGCTGCTACGGTCAAGAACTTCATCAAGCTATGTCTACAATAAGAGATTTAGTTTTTTGAATAAAACGATGCAGAGATCCATGCCGCAACTGCATCGACTGTCGAAGGGGGCGCAAGAGAGAAGACCTAGTAGGGCATCATGATTGACATGTAATGCTCGTCCACGACGAACGGTCACTTCCAATGCTGAGACAAAGCTCAGTAAGGCAACCCTCGCGGCGGACTCGCGCGAGGAAGAATGTTGCGCTTGTTGAACACCAGAATGAGTTGGAGTTAGTTACATAAATGACGAACGACCGGTTGGATATTCGGAGGGCATGTCATGCAAAGAGTTATTCGTTGCATGGAGGGCGCATGGAATGCGAAATGTGAAATGAAGTTAGTGGTTCCTGGAGAGTCGTGGTTGTTATTGATATACTCGGCTACGATTGAAGCGGTACCGATCATCGATAGGATGTTCGTCCCTCGTCATCTGTATTTCCCTGATGAATTTTTAACCCTGATGCGAGAGGGAGGGAGGAAGTCCTGACTATAAGTTACTCCCACCCACCATGCGGGCCTAGGAGCCTATGCTGCAACGAAGAGTTCTTGAGTTGCAACGGAGCACACTCCTACCTCAGCTTACAGTGCCAGAGAACACTCGAGCACTTCCAGCCACTCGTCGACTCAAATACTGACCTCGATCGCTCAAAAACAATCATTAGCGAAACACGTACGCACGTTGAACCAAGAGTCAACCTACATTCAGCGACTGGAGAACTCGGAACAAAACGTAATGGAATAGAGATTCTTCATCTAACTTGCCGGAAATCATGGAATCTACGCTGTATGATACATACTCTTGAGGCGCTCGGGCACATCCTCTCCTGCAACAATGGTGCCATATTTAGCTGGCCTGTCGGCGTACACGCAACTTGGTATGGGCTGAAACTGGACACGTCAAGCCTCTTGCGCCTTTGTCGTTTCACTCGAAATGTCACACACCTCGATTTTGACATCGTGATCTGTACCGAAGAACAGAGGGATAGAATATCGTTCTTCTCCACTTTTATTTATGGCTCGGTGAGCGGTGCACTTGAAGACATCATCTGTCGGATAATGGGCTTCGATACCCCTCACTTTCTGACGAGAAAGAAGGGAAATACTTACTGGTTCACAATGTAAGTTGGTCACCAATGCTAAGATGTCATGAAGACCCGGATAAGGTCCGAAGTGTATAGACTTGTATCTCTGTAAGCATGTGAATCAATCCACTGTTTCTCTGAGTTCGTGATCTGAAGTGCTTGGATTTCGGCTTGTTGCCAGAGTATGGTGAAGCACCATGGAGTTAAACATCGAGTCAGTTTCTCATGGCTATACAGGTCTCTGCCGATCTCTGACCTGGAAGCTATGAAAGAAATAAGTAAGAGTAGAAAAGAGGTGAGAAATGGTGGGTACTCGCTGTAGGCCCCAACATCAGGTGTATCAATGCCTCAGGCAGTTCCAGAACCGGGGCAAGGAGTGGGCACAACGCCTTGTCAACGTTCACTGCTGCGTGACTAGAAAAGGGCCTTGAAAAAACCATGCCTGGTTATGGTTGACCCGACGTACTAGTATGCAAGGCAGGCTTCTCTAGATCCTGGACAGTTGTCCGAGGGCCATACATCAGCGCCCGCCATCACGCCATCACCTGCCCTCTTTTCTTCGTGCACTTTTGCTTCGATTACTTCCAGCCTATGATTTCAAAGCTTTCATGAAAGCCCCTTATCGTTGTCAGTTGGATCCGTCATATGAAACGGGTGGTGGATTGGATCCTGATTGGCGACAGTCCTGTGGTGTACAGACCGGAGGCTGAATGCACAAGTGATAACATGATAGAGCCGTACTCCCATTCTTGTCGCTGTAGGAAGACTAAAGTACGTTTGCGCGGCAGTGGAAGGACATTATCATTATCCAAGCATGCCTCGGGAATGCCATGGTTTCTTATTGTTGGAGAAAGCTACAAAAGGAATATAAACTATACTGTTATAAGTAACGGCTGTGTGAGGAATATATGGAAAAGAATCTTACCTCCAGTCGAGTAGGAATGAGACTGGAGGAAAGGTGAACGAGCGGTGCGCGTCGTCTACATTAGGTGCCATTTTCGGACATCACATTGTAGTCTCTACATTGCAGTGGCCGAAAATGGCAATCTAATGAGTGTAGCGTAGGAACACAAGGGACTGTTCTCCGACACTTATTGAGGAATATGATGGTTAGATGAGGCAAGGTCATTGGCCGGCGACAGCAAACGCACCGTATAAAATCCAACCCCCATACATACGTCTCGGATCTCATATACTGTGGCAAATCTTCCTTCTGGCGTGCCACACTCGCTCAGGTCTCTTCGATTGAGTTGATCAGCAAGTGGGTTTGCTCACTAATTGACTCATGCTCATGCCAATCGTCCGGACTCACATGATTGGGACGCCGGTAAACGCGCCATCACGCCAGCTGCAGTATCTGCTAAGGACATGATGCGATCAGCCACGAAGAGCAGAAATCTTCAGGTGGCAGGAGATCTTGAGGAAACAGTACGTAGTTAGAACTCGACGTCCAGCATACCGGGTTTCAGCCGGACTTGACCAGCGAAAAATCAACAAACGAATTACCGTCTAGAGATTTCTGCCAGTGCTGCCGATCAACGTCAACCACCTTGTGTGTCCAACATAAGACTACCGAACATCGATTAGACTGAGTCCAGTTGCGCACGGAAAGCAACATATGCCTTGCTGGAGGGCGTTAGATCTTTGCTGTTGGGACGTGGGGTATCGTTCGATACGCACCTCCGTGGCACTTGCTAAAATCTGAGGGGACACGGCATGTACGGATCCCGGGAAAATATTGCGAATGAAAAGGAAGATGCATCAAGTTTTCGGATGAAGTTTCAGCCTGGCACAAACCCTAACCTCAAAACAGGTGTAAAACTCAACCCGAAACCCGAATCACACGCTGGTTAGTTCTTTCCCACCCAACGTCGTCTCGATACCAAGCAGAAGTGCCTTCCCAGTCATGGAGTACGACAGAAAATCTGCGGTTTCTTCTTTCTACGGTGCACGCAGGTCAATAGACGTCCTCAACGACACGCCCGCCCCCGCGAGTCCGGCCAACAACCTCCCTCGGGGAGCGGCTCGGCCCCGCGCGGAGTCTCAGTCCTCTTTCTACGCTGACCGTCAATCTCGGACGTCGCAAGATTTGCTCAACACTCAGTCTGCAGGATACAATGTTTCTTCTTTTTTCGCCGCAGGCAGACAAGAGCCACTGAAAGGCGGCCGTGATGAAGAGGAAGAAGCGGGCCACCCGGAAACCTGGGACGTCTTCGCGGATTTCAACAACGCTGGTCCAAGGTATAGCACTACGTTTGGTATTGGGAAACATCAGGAACCTACGTAAGTGGCCCATACTTTGCATCACTTGCGTGAGTCGTTCATGGTGTATTTGGAAAAAAGTTATCACCAGTTACCCCCAACGCCTGCTACTACGAGCAAATTGGACCGCTCTGATACAGATAGTGCACTTGCGCCGGTCGATCTCGTCACGGTTCCTGCTCTTGGACCAGAGTGGGATCGTAAAGAGATGAAGCAAATGACCAAATCAGGCAGAAGAGAAATCAAGAGCGATGAGCGCCGCGCACAGTGGAGAGCTTGGAACCGAGGCGAGATAGGTCTTTGCGGTACCAGATGGTTCACCAAAAAGTTTCTTGTGTTCTTCATATTTGCCTGGTGTGCCATGTCAGTGTCCATCTCTTTCCGTTCTGTTGATGAGGTACTTAAGCTGTTGTTGCAACAGCGTTGCCATCGTACTTGCCATCACCATCCCTCGCGTACCCGCAATCTCTTTCTACAGTGCCTCCCCATTGGTTCCGGCTACGGGCAGATTCAATTCATCGATACCCACGGAATTCTCACGTTCCCCAGCCAACTTTTCCTTCCCCGCTTTTGCCGACATTCAAGTTGACACAACGAGCAATATCATCCCTCTCACACTCAATCACATCAATGCTCAGGTATGGTATCCCTCGAGTAATTTCCAAATCGGAATGGGTTACTTTGGAAAAGTGACGCTCCCTGCGCATTCATTCCCAATCATTCAAATCCCGCTCAACTTTTCCTATGTTGCGCCAAATGATACGGATCCTACTTGGGTAGCATGGTATAATGCTTGCAAAAACCCAGCAACGTACACGAATGGGGTCAGGCCTGGTGCGTTTTGTCCTTATTTCCTCGTTCCGAGTTTACTGATGTAGGAACTTATTTCAGGTGTGAGCTTCGAGATCCTTTTGACGATGGACATTCAAGGTCTGCCCTCGACAACTACGGCATCCGCGCAGGTGGATGCCGCAGCGTGTCCCATCGAGTTGTCCATAACCAGCGCCTAGCTGTCCTTCGATCCGTCGCAACATAAATAATACATTTCTCACATTTCTCACCTTGGATACTTATCATCATTTGGTTCTCTGCCATACTGGTTCTGTGGACAATTTCCTTTCGTTTCTATTTTCCGTATAGTCATCGTCGTCCTTGTAGCACGTTTGGTGGGTTTCTCGGCATGTAGAGACACATGACTATTTTTGTGTTCCCCGGATACTATGGCCATTGTTTCACGAGTTTCCATCGACAGCTTCCTTCTCGCTCGCTCGCACGCTCCTTTTATATACGCACTACTGATATTCATCTCTCGGCACCCTCTTTTTCATATTTAGCGGTCCTGTAAAATACGTCGTAATGAACCGCGTGGATGCCAGTGGCCCGTGAAATCATGCTCTTTTTCGGCGGTTAAGAGAGCGTTGGGAGGCAAAAGGACTGTCTTTGGGCGTTGCTCTGCGCGGGGCTGCTGACAATATGAACAATGTATGGACTAGACTATAGGTGGATCCGAGATGAAAGATTGGTGGAAGTATTTCACTAGCGTGGTTGTATCGGGCCGGACCCCCGCGGGTGAATTCGCCACGAGGCGCTGAATCCAGGTGCGTGCGAAAAGTGACATGGACGACTGCGGCAGAGAAAAAGGTGGCAACAGGACAAGATCCGTGCTGGCGTTCGAGTACATTGACGCGCGTTACGGGCTGTGTATATCGGTATGCTATGTAGGATTTGATTTCGGCTAATACACATCGACCGAAAGCTTACAACGCACACGGTCCAGACCAACGACTCGGAAGGCATGATCGCATCTGGGTGGTACAATTGCGCAGACCTCTTGTTGTCAACTACAGATAGTATCCGGTCTTTCCCTGAAACGAAAGCATCTGCTTGGATCGACCTGCGTGTCCACGGGTATCTAGTCAACGCAAAGGTGGTATCATGGGGGAGCCAAGAAAAGAAATGGGGAAAACATTGGAAGGGGTAGGCGAAAAAGTGTGAAAGGATACCTCCTTCCACGTTGCCGTCATCATATTGGCCGTGCATAAGATCCGAGTCTAGAGTCCAAGCGTTAAGCTTCGACTACAGCCATTGGGGGAGCATGTGGGTACTGCGGAGGGTGTCGCAGAGGCCCGGAATATGGGGGAAGAGAACTTGGTTCGTAAGGTGGACAGGGGGTAGTGTGGTCATACGGTTGAGACGAGTAGCCTGTGGGCATGGGTATCATGACAATCATTGGCTCCACGTGTTGAATTGGAGGTCGTGGACGGGAACGAGATCCATTTGTATTGTGATTGTGATTGTGCAGAGCACCACCTGTGTTGGGCGGAAAGGGTCAAACGTCATGAGTCACACTCGGCAAGGAGCATCATACGGATATTGACATATGGCCATCGTCGTCTTCGTGATGCTGGCTGCGGGGAGGTTGTAGAGCTGCCTTTGCTTTGAGTGAAGCAGGGGAGTCGGGATATGAACGAGCTCGCGAATATGAGGATTACAAAGCCCACTGACAAACGTCAGTATGGGGATCTTGTCATTCCAGAGACACGTGCAAAAGAACGTTGTGACACCCACCCAACCCGACGACGATTCCAAAGATTGTGTGGAGCTGGATCCCGTTTGGTGATCCGATAGTTGCTTGAGGTGAGGCAGGCGGCGGGAGGAAAGTTCCGCTGGGCGCCGCAGCGAGGAAACCGCGTTCAGCGGGGGTGGGCAATACGGCTGGCATTACATGGGGTAGCAGGATAAGACTGCGGAGGTGATCGTGTAGGAGTAAGTGGGCCTTTATATGAAAGTGGAGGTTATGTAAAACATACGAGACCCGCCGCCGGAGGGAGTAGCCGCCCGGGCTCGAGGGAAAGAGATTGTTATAAGTATATCTAGAGCTCTAGTAGGAATTTAGTGCTTATTTCATTGCGAGATACAAAAATTGGTACATACGCTGGACTTGCCATTTTTTCGGTCGAGTTTTTCAGTCCATCATGGACCTCCCAGAGACCCTTGGCCCTAGGTGAAGTAATCATAGTCTAGGACCTGATTACACACAAATCAATGATTGGTTGGTCAGAGTCGGCGAATCGGACATTGGCAGCGCCGCGACTGGGCGAAAAGTGGCAAGAGGCGGTGTAAGTTACCCTCGATCAGAAAACTTTCACTTGATCTACAAATGTAGCTCTACGTTTTTTGGTACAACTGTGGTGTCAAATTCGTCACGTAGCATGACAGTGCACTCCTGCAGACTACAAGCGGGAATTTTACATAAAGGGTGCATGAACAACGTCGCGCACATGTAGCGCCTGCAGCGGGGCGAATTTGGTCAGGTATCCAAAAGGGGGTGGCTTGGGGGGTGGCGTGCTATATCCATCTGACACCCTTTTCACTGCTTGGTCGGATCGTACACAGCCCAGTTGACAAGTAAGTTCTACTTAGACGGCGAGACTCTTCTTGAAACCACTTCTGTGCTGCGGCCTACGAGCCAACGGGATAGTTATCAATGTTCATTTTCGTCGGCCTCTCCGAGGCAGCGAGTCGGTTTACACACACTTCTTCCTGGATATGGAAACAGAATTGCCTCCGCGATATCTACCCACGACGGAGTACACCATCTACCGTTGATCCCACCATAGGCCAGGTACGTCATTTGTGGCTAACAATACTAATCACTTTTCCGGAACGAGGGGACTAATGCTCAGGGTTTCGACGGCCTTGCAAAGCGGATGCCGCGACCACGAGTGGATCCGTGTGCTGGATAAGGCGTCTGGGACGAACTTGGCCTACCGCGTGCTCGTCAACATGCGAGGCTATTGTCACGGACGGAGTCAAACACATACCCGTGCGGCGTGCATTAGTCCAGGCCAGACCGCCGCGTGGTCGCGACCAAAACCTAGCCGCTACGAAAGCGAGAAAAACTGCAAAGACTATGTGTAAGCTATCGCGTAGAAGCCCAGTTCACTCACCGATTCCAATAGCGATGGGGGGGACATAGTCTCCAGCAAGAAACGAGATGCAACGGTGAGCAAATGAAGTCATCGCGTGAAAGAATGGGCTTAACACAGACGATAGGTTGTTTGAAGGAGGGAGAAATATGAGAATGAGGTTTTTGACTGACTGTTCCGTGTTTTATCATTTCCATGGCACCAAGAATCAAGAAGAGTATCCCGGAGCGGCTATGCGCCGGAGGCGAGAAATTGGGCTATTCCTTATTTGAGAGTCCCCTGCGGTAGTGATTTTCGGTGGATATAAGCCTTGATGGGTATTTGTGATGCTGTTAGGTCAGTCTGGTACAACCTGTTTGACAATCCTAGATATCGATTTGGTGCGTATTTAATATTGCATGTCATACCGTCTGCCTCATTTTTTGGCTTATCGATCGCATTTTCAAGATGCTGTGAAGGATAGGTTTGGTCAATATGTCATGCTGTTAGATGCCTTGCTGATGTCCTTTGCTGTTTTGGGGAATACGATTTCTTGTAGTAGTCCCTGTTGAGAAGATGCATACGCCACCAGCATCAAAGAGCAGCAACGTCCGCGCGAAATTACACGTGTTTTGTCTCGAGGCGGATGACACGAGGCGAGCCCGCCGCGTTCGAAGGCGCGCCATTTCATAGAACAGTAACACTAATTGCATTCATTTGGTGGACAGCCTCCACTTGATTTTGGGCTGATAGTAGTTCATCGGGAGTTGCTTCCTGGACCTCCCCATGGTGATGAGCTACACTCCACACTGTCCATCTGAAAGAGTGTAGATTCTGCCAGATGCAATATGTCAGATTGACCCGACGCCCACGCAACACCTTGGACATCATTGCTTTGAACAATTCCGTGGCAATCTGAAACGAAAGTATCGTCCATATCCGTCTGGTCGGGTTGCCGGGCTGTCCCCGTCATATTTGTAAAGAGATTCATTTTGGGACAGGTCCACTGGATAAGTACGGGACCGGGACTCCGATGTACACTTGGCCCGGAGGCTGTGAGCGAGTTCTGCAATCATTGCTAAATCTTATGTCGAAGGCGGCGGGCCCGTGGGGAAGATGGCGGACCAAGCATTTGTTTCGCTTCCCCAGTTGGCATGTTTCTATGCATCGTTGCAATGTCATGTCCCTCATAGGAGCGGCAAATCACGAAGAAAATGGGACACAGCATTGGACAGGGATCGCATTGTGTATCTCGTCGTGCCATGAACAGTTCCCCAAGATCCTGGAAAAAGAGGTCTTTGTCCACGGTCCCGATATTCCTTTTTGATCGTCCCCGTTTATTGTCTCTCCTTTTCGTCAATACACGAGGGTGTGGCTATGTGATGGATCGGATACGTGTTCTCCATCCCGCGGATACACCCTCTTAAATGCGCCTGATGAACACGCCCGGGTACATGAGTGCCTCCTTGTCGCCGTCTTGGATTCCATAACGGACAACGTCTGCTTGTTCAGCGGGTGGCTCGGAAGGGTCCACAAGTGGCAGCTGATCAAATATCTGTTCACACGCGGTCATACCGCCGTTAGTGGGGACTGAGAAAAAAAAAATCCATCGATCGAGCTCACCTTGAGGACCCCAAAGTGACAGTCTCCCTGACCCGCCGTACCCGCAGGCCTACTCGAGTTGTCTTCAAGCCCAGTGACCGCTTCGAGTGGCGCTGCGTTTGTGGAATAAAACACGCCGAGCGTGAGGTGAAACTGTGGCAGTCGCCCGAGGTGAAGGGCGTTTCAAACAGGAGATCGAGGGCGTGGTCCCCAATTTTGAGGTAGTGGGCGGCGAGGACGAATAATGGCCATGTGGGATTCTTGAAGGGGGAGGCCTACAACAAAGGTCCAAGGAGGGAAAAAAATTCGTGCGTGAGTCTGCGAGACGTTGACGAAAATGATTCCATTTACCGAGTTGAATCTCGAATATGTGACTCCCGTCGTTGGGCTTGATCCAAACTTCCTGGTATTCGTGACTCATGTTCAAGGGGTGGTGGTCGTCCGCTCGAACAAACACATGAGAAACGGTCGTGCCTACGTCGGCGGTGCTGTTGAGAAGCGTATGGTCGTCGTGAAACTGGGCGATGAGCTCAGTGGAGTGAAATCCATACTGTGGTTGAAGAGGATTCCCACCAGGAGCGAAAATGGGGGTGTTATCATCATTGGTTGTTCGATGGGCTGGGAAATGCTCGGAAGCGGAAGGGATCGATGGATGGATCTAGAGCGTGTCCCAGGAGTGTGGCGTACTGACCAGGGTCACCGTGATTAAGTCTGACTCTGGGATGTACAAATCATAGGTGATGACGTACATCGCATTTTCTGTGCTTGACAACTCTGATGTTGGGACATTTAGTAGACAATAGGAATTGCGAGGGTATGGACTCACGATAGGTACAGGTCGACAGAGTTATTGACGTCTTCGTCAGGATAGTTGTACGATGCTCGACCGTCGCATATGATCGGGGTCGCTGAGACCGCAGTAAACAGACCCAGCGCGGATAGGAGATAAAGCAACTAGTCCTGAAGAACTTGGGGGTTGATGGTACATTCGCTAACGAACACTGGAAATTTCGGGAAAATGTCGGCAACGACCATGGGGAAATGCCTCATTTCCGAGGACCCCCGAAGTAAGCGAGTGTGTCAGATGACTGACAGGATGAAGGACCACGAGGCTGAGCTGCAGTAAGGCAACTTGAATCAAATGGACTCTTTGGAATGCAAGGTAGAAATTAGGATAACGACAAACATGCGTGGACACAGATGGGGTACTCACAATTTCCTAATCTCCCCACTATGCAGGGACTCAAAAACTCAACCGGCATCACGTGTGTCAGAGCAAGCAAATGAATCGATTGGCGCTGTGGGGTTTTCGGACACAGAGTGAACGCTGTATTTATGAAAACAGACCAATCCGTCTTACCTGCGACCAAAGCCGAACGTGCAGAAACACAGGTCGTCTCGCAACTTTCCCTTCACTGTAGGCCAACGCTGCAAATAATGTCACCTCAGCATGAGCGACACTGGTCTTGGACTCCCTACCACCTGACTGGACGACCAACCTTAAGCCCCTGACGAGACCGGGGACACCAGGTAGCATACAGAGCCCCACACCCCCTGCACATGCAGGGCATGCGTAAGAGCATTTTTCCTCGGACCAGAGATCCCCATGACCCCCGCCTTAGTGTATTATGTAGGACTAGACTTGTCATGCTACATAATAATCACCAGCTGTCCAAAAAAAAAAAGGAATTCTCCGCGTCTTGTTTGTCGGTGTGTGTGGGGTGACAATGTTGGCGCTCACAATCGGGAGACCCACACTCTCATGAGCATACTGTACATGAACAGCTGTCAGCAAAACAATGTCTCTACCCAAACCTAACTTGACCAGGTACATGACATTTCCTTGCCCACTGAATTACAGCGCTCACGTTTGTGTTGACCGAAAATACAGGTCACCTGGTAACCTCGCTCAATTGGTCACCAAATTTTTCCTCTCTGTCCCGCGATGTCTCAAACCGAGCCGACCCACAGAATTCCATACCACATCCACGCATCGCTGTCTCCTTATCTCTGAAATATTCTGCGTTATCCTCGAGTTCATACGGCAGTACGACGGGTCGCCTGAGGATGGCGAATGCAAGGAGGACCGCAGGCTTGGCATGCAAACTCTCGCATCGCTTGCGCGAACTTGTCGCGCGTTCAGTGCCCCCGCATTAGATCTGCTTTGGATGCGTTTGGATAGCCTAGATCCTTTGATCAAGGTCCTCCCAAGTCGTATCTGGGCTAAAAAACACTCCCGCTTTGTCGTGCGTTTTTCCACTCTTCGTCTCACCCCTGCGTGATCTCATTCAAGTGGGCGACAGATCCGGATGTTTTTAGGTGACAAACATTGGTTGACATTCCGTCAATATGCAGGACGTGTCCAGTATCTCCGTGGTCCATGCCGTGGTATTCCTCCATCGGTTCAGCGTAACGTCTTCACTGCCCTCGCACACTTCCCGGGAGTCTCCCTTCCTCTTCTCCCCAATCTTACGGAGCTTGTTTGGAGTGAATCGGACACGCGCAGCGTCATCGATCCAACTGTGTCGCTTCTCAAGTACTTTGCAGGGCCAAGGGTGACCACTGTTTCGCTTTTTCTTGTGTCTTGGCCAGTCTTTGCTCCTGCACGAGCTGTACTCGTAGATCTACCCAGCTTGTGTCCGAACGTGACCTCATTTACCGCCATACTGCGCGCCACCCTCAATGATCATTCTCAAGATCTTGATGAAATTGTCAATAAATGGCCTAGCCTACGAGTTTTGCGCAGTTGCCAACTTTCACAAGCCATCACAGACGAGATCGCGTCCCGGGAAGTGTTGAACGCGCTCAGTATCGAGCTTAATAGCTTTGTCACGGAGGTCTACCTCGATAAGCTCCCATCCACGATACACACGTTCTCGCTGGAAGGGAACGACACCTTGTGTTGCCTACGATACCTCCAGACTCTCCAAGGGACCCCTTCACACCTCCGTCTCCGTGTTGGTCTGGACCTCGCCTTTTCCCCAGACATGGATGCCCTCTTCTGCATACTTCCGACTAGATTTGATACCACCTTGCTACGCAGCCTGATGATCTCGTCAAAGCCCTCATATCGTTGCATGCTCACGCTACGTTCGTTCTCACTCACGGAGCCCCTTTTGGCATCCCTGTACCCATTCTCTATGCTGGTCACCCTTGATTTGAATGCATTTTCCACGTCCGAGTTGGACGACGTTGCGTACGAACGGATGGCAGCGACTTGGCCGGGGTTAAGGAGTCTGAAATTGGGTACGGCGGACGTGTCCAGAGCACCGCCAAGGGCAAGTGTAGGAGCAGTGATCGCAATGCTGCGGTCTTGTCCATATCTGGAGACGCTGCACATTGTTCTTGATGGGTCAATCCCACCGCCTCCCCCAATGGCGATGCCGAATGTAGACAGGGGTACACAACATGGAGAGTTGACGGGGAGTGACGAGGAAGGGGAAATGGAACGAACGACAATGAGCCAGGACTGCACACGGGGCATCTCGAATCAGCGCATTACCCAGATCCATGTTGGGCACTCACCGGTCGTGAAGCACATGGAGAGGTTGAATGTTTTAGTTTTGTGCCTAAGATCAGTGATGCCACGACTGCGGAGAATTCACTCGAAGAAGGAGGCAGTTGAGATGTCCGACATATTCGACATGGCAGAGTCAGAGGGATGGCGGACGGTGCAGCGCCTACTGGTGGAGAAGGATATACTTGTATATGAAGATTGCACCAGCGTATAAGAGGAGTTTAGGAGACTATCGTTACACCACCACGTTCATGCATCGATGTCTGCTCATCTCCGAAATCCTCTGCAACATCCTCGAATTCACACGGCAGTACGAAGAATCGCGCAGTGATGTTGGGTGTAAGGAAGGCCACAAATTCAGGAACCAAACGCTCGTATCCCTAGCTCAAACATACCATGCATTCAGTTCACCTGCGTTAGATCAGCTTTGGATGCGTCTCGACAGCCTTGGTCCTTTATTTAAGCTTCTTCCGGGAAACATTTGGAAGAACCCTTCCTGCTATGCCACGACACTTGTACGTCCTTTCTAAACCTTACCCCTATCAACACTCCATTGGCACAGGTCCGAGTGTTCCGGATCCATCAGTTTGCAGCACGCGTCTGTTTTCTCCGCGGTCCTGGCCATGACCGTGACATTCCTCTATGGGTTCAACGCAGTGTTGTCACAGCCCTCGCACAAACCTGCCAAATTTCCCTTCCCCTACTTCCTAATCTCGCAGAACTGGTGTGGAACGAATTGATTGTGGTGCTCGGATCTAGCATGGCTGTATCGCTTGTCAAATTCTTGGCAGGTCCGAGGCTGACGAATCTTTCGCTTTTGCTCGAATGCCTCTGCACGGGATGTACTCTATAATTTGCCCTATCAGTGCCAGAACGTAACCTCATTCACCGTCAACTTCCGTGACCATTATCCCACGTCCGACGCTATCGCTCGATATACAACTGATGTTGTAGGGAAATGGCCTCATCTACAGGTTCTTAAAACTAGCCCATTTTTCCCGTGTGTCGCAGAGGTGCTCACCTCCAAACCAACAGTGCATACACTGAATATCGAGGCCGACCGCCATAGCGCGGAACGCAACGTTGGTAAGCTCCCTGACAGCATCTACACGTTAATACTGGTTGCATATGACACTCGGAGTTGCTTGAAGTGCCTACAGACAATACAAGGGAGCCTGGTGCGCTTTCATCTACAGATATATCGAATCTATGCTCGTCGGACATGGGCGCCATTTTACAAGTGCTTCCGGCACAGTTGTATATCACCCAGCTACGCTTCCTGACGATTGAGCTGACATTTACGATGCATACTCTGCCTGCGATTCGGAAATCCTTGCCGTCGCTTACAGAGCCTTTCTTGGCATCTCTGAACTCGTTCTCTGCATTGCATACACTGGACCTGGGTTCGTTTTGCACCTCGGACCTGGACGATGCTGTATATGCACGGATGGCAGCGACGTGGCTGGAACTGAGGTGTTTGAAGATGGGCACGGCCGATATAAGCAATGGGAAGCCGGTGGCGAGTGTAGGAGCGGTGATTGCTGTGTTGAGGTTCTGTCCTCGCCTACAGACGTTGCATATCGTGTTCGACGGTTCAATTCCTCCTCCGTGTCCTACGATGAATGATGAAGAATCTGGAGTGTCGGTTGAGAGGGTGGAAGAAGAAAAGGAGGAACAAGAAGTGGCGGGTCAGGTCGACATATGGGGCGTCTCAGACGCGCACATTACTCAAATCTACATTGGGCATTCACCGACCGGGAAGGGTATGGATGTGTTGAAGGGCTTGGCGACGTGTTTGAGATCGGTGATGCCGCGACTGGGGACAATCCAGTCTAAGAAGGAGCCATCTGTCGTGGCAGAGCGATGGCGGATGGTGCAGCACATGCTGGTAGGAGGCGATTTGGAGGTTAGTACATAACTTGTGCAGGCGTTGACCACACAGCATCCAACTAGGGGATTTGCATTTATGTAATCATCATCTTGTATCGTCGTCATCACTGTCGATGCGTAAGGATCGACCAAACGGGAAGGGTTTTCTCTTATACAGAATTATGGAATAAGTATGGAGCTGGTGTCCAGCCGTGACTAGAGGCGAGTACATACGGGGACTATTCAGGTTCCTGGGCCATATTTTGCGGCTCTGAATCCATGTTGCTAGTGCTAGTGAAGAATGAAGCAATTAGAGCGAACAAATGCAAATCTGTTACTAGGCTTTACTGACTGACGTGGACTCAGACAATGGACAATATGTATTATGTACTTACTACTGTGGGTGACGACTCGCGAGCGAACAATGCAGCACGTGACGACGAATGGGTTCCACTACAAGTTAGCAACTCAAAGTTGACGCGGACGGCACGAAAACATTTCGACAGGCTTCCACGTAGGCATGTATCAAAAGCGCTGACTGATGTACTCATACATACAGTGCCATCATGATATACATATCTGATCAGCATCTAGTCCATTACCATCAATGTTCAGGCAATTGTCGTCCAATGGTGGAAACCAACGTACCCTAGCTACTACCGCAGTGTTATGGCCGTTGTCGATCAACGCTCAGGCGAGGCGAGTCCCGTAGTGGGTCAGATGGCCCCACTAGGCCGTGTGCCCGCACACAATGCACGTGGCTTGTGGTGCAGGTGAGACACCAGAACAAGGCTATAAGTGGTCTTTGCTCCTACGCTTTGGATGATCTGGTTCTTTTCCTTTCCTCTTTCTTTGTGTCGTTCATTGAATTTTTCGGCACTGGCTGACGATGGCAAGGTCTACGTTTGCCAGCGAGTTTGATGCAAGACGAAATGCTGCTCTGGTTTGTCGTCATATAATCTTTCTGGTGTCTGCACGGCTCACCTGTGTATTGGCTCCTGTGTTGTCCCTACAGGTTAGCGCGCAAGGGAGAACATTGTGAATTCAGGGGTAGCTTGAAACAGTCGGCATACCTGACCACAGTTTCGCATATGTAAGAAGAGGCGGAACAGGAAGAAAGCTCATGGCATGACAACCGGAATCCCGCGTTGAGAATAGCAAGCTACATAACAATCAAGAAACCGGTATGTAGACTGGGAGGATGTCGGATCAAGGCAATAAACTGACACCCAGCGCAGCGATCGGCCACCCACTGGTCGGGTAATTCAAGCCGATAACCGGGAGCACGTGTCTGGATGTGGAGACAGTGAGACCTCGAAGACAACCGAGGGTGTGTACGCCACACGTTAGTCTGTTGTTGAGGATACTTATCTCAATTCCAGGAGAAAACGACCGAGTTTTTGCGGGCAAGCCTGTACAAAATCAGAGTTACCTGTGCGCATCGGGTCGCGTGTTTCAGGTTCTGGGTGCAAGAACACCTTTGGAAAAGAAAAACATCCGCAGCCGTGTCAAAGGGGTGTTCCACCACGTGAAGCGGAATACACATGCCTACTCATCGGGGCTTTGGTGCTTACGGAAGAGAGTTGTCAGCCGCGTCGCCCGAGGGTGCGCTTTGTCGCGTCCTTTGTCAGTCCTGGTGTCCCCCGGTTTCGAGGGTTCTGGAAGTTGGTATTTACTCGGAGCTAGGTCCACGGTGCACCGATTGGTCAAACCATCCCTTCACATCACTTTCCGCCGCGACTCAATTTGTCTCGTGCGGAAGAGTCAGCAGATCGCAACAATGGGCTGTGCGCTCATCCGGACGGGCGCTAGGTGGGTGAAATGCCCATGTCAATTATCCTACATTTCACGCACATAAAAAAAAAGGGTGTCGTGCATTGCTTTCCAGCAGTCACGGTCTATCTATGTACATGAACCGAACCAACAACGAGCTACGTCTCGTTGCGTCTCTTTGATTCTGAACCTGCCCAAAAAAGCTGTCAAGATGAACATACGAATCTGGCGATGCGATTGGCCTGTCAATATCTGCCAAAGCGCTGCAATTGCTGTCTACCGGAGCACCGCCCCTCGTAGATCCGTGGGGATGAATATATTCTTGGTATGGACATCCTTGTTTTTCCTTTTCAATCCGTTTTCCTCGCAACGGGTGTTTCCAGGAGTCACACAACACGTGCTCGATCAAAGCTTTCCGTGAAAACCACCAACTCTAAATGACACCCCGGAACCCGTCTCAAGACGCTTTGGCATCCAGGCACCACTCGGCGTCCATACGTACAACTGTGGTTGTTTGGTACATGTTAGTCTCAGCATCCATCCGCTGGCTATAAATTATCATCGCTGACCTCTCCCTGTAACTACCGCCTCAACTTAGAACCTCCCCTCTAGAATTTTGTCCATCCTAGCCATGTCAACTTCAAGTTTGACTCAGGCGCGTCGCGACGAATCCCATAGCGCGCCGTTCAGCATTCCATTTGACCAGGCGCAGGGAAACTCTCACTCAAGCATGAATCCATTGCCAGGATTGTCGCACCACCCTTCAGCCTTCTCCTCCACTTCCGTTCTTCCTGCAGACTATTCAATCGCTCCAGGGATTTGTGATACGGGCTACGTCAACTACTTTCCAAACTACCAAGGCCACGGCACCGCTTGCCCACCGGCTGGCTTCATCCCGACCAGGGAGACCGTAGAACGATCTATGAATCACCCAAATTTCCAGGCGCCAGGAAACTCTTACTCAAGCACGAGTTCATTGCCGGGAATGTCGCACCACACCCCAGCTTTCTCCCCCACTTCCGTTCTTCCTGCAGACTATTCAACCACCCCAGAGGTTTGTGATACGGGCAACGTCGACGACTTTCCAAACTACCAAGGTCACGGCACCGCTTGCCCACCGGCTGGCTTCATGGAGAACGCGAAACCATCTATGAATCACCCAAATTTCCAGGAGCCCTGCTACTCTTTATACAACATCCCCGATGGAACTGCTACAGATGCCACTGCTCTCATGCCGTCAGAGTACACTGGAGATCAAGAACAAACTTCCTCATCCACATTCCAGTACGGATTTCCTACGCATCCACAAGCAGTTCTCGCGCAACAGCAAGATGGCTTGGAGTATGAGCCGCAGTATGCTCAGGAAGACCTCGCCGTGAAGGAACCCCAATGGCAACCTGCACAAGTCCAGAGCGAAAATGGTGAGACCCAAGCATCACATCCTATTGTTGTTGAGCCAGAGGTGCGTCTGTAAAGCAATGAGTAAAACGACTCTTCTCACCTTCTTTTCTAAAAGAATACGAAAGTTCATAGTTGTGGCGACAATCCACGAACTTGGTGCTCAGGCGATGGGGTCGTTTGTCTCGACAGCCTTCGCACGTTCGTCTTGGAATATCCACGCGCATTTTCTATTGGGCAACTTCTAGAGCTTGTCGTTAAAGCTATGTTCCCCGAGTTTTCCCAGCATGCTGCTGGTCAACACTCGCAGATTGACATCAATGACACGGACCAACTACAGTCCCAAAACGGGCCGATCCGGAGAACGCAACCGTCTGGATTGAGCGTGACAGTCTCGACCTCAACACCAGCAACAAGCGAGTCCTACCTCTCCCCTCCGGACAATCTCGTGGTCACACCCACATCCGTATGTCCCGTCAGGTCTGTGACTAGGAAGCGCCAACGTTCCGTGGAATACCCGGCGGATCCTAAAAACAAAGGAAAGAGCAAGAATACCGTAAGTCTGACAGTCTGACATGCATTTCATCGCCTAATACTCGGACTACAGCAAGATGAGCCGAGCGACGATGGTGAATCGCACGCGAACATAACCGTCGAGGAGGGAGAGAAGCGTAAAAAGAAAAGAAAACGCACTGGTGGGAAGTTCATCTGCTTTATCTGCGAGATACTTGGGAAGAAATATTGGCCGTGAGTCTCACTGGGCCTCGTACCTTCAACGGGCTGTTTTATCTCTGATGTCGATTCGTTCAGGTTATCTCGAAGGGATGCGCTGAAACGTCACCTTTTGACGCTGCACGGGATGTTTCAGATGCTGTTAAACGATGAATACAGCGGTTACAAGATTCTTGAGTCCCGGAACATCAACCAGCTGGGAGACCTCCGGTCACTGATTTTATTTTGTCTCAATGTGCAGGCTGAGGCACGAGCGCGCGGAGTAGAAATTAAGGAAGAAGACGATATCGCGCTTTCAGAACACCCTGACGTGGTCACAGCGTTGCACCGTTCCTAAATATTGTTACTCGTGCTCTTGTGTAGTACTTATCGCTTCCTACGGCAGACTGTAGTTGTAACTTGTACCCTTAAAGTCGGCATCCGGATACTCACAGTTCTAACATTATGTTTCATGTATCTCTCTATACTTGGATATTGTAACTACCATCCACTGGAATCAAACGAATTGTCTGTCTAGTTTCGATAGCAAGTAAATGTTTTGTCAAACGAGGACGCAAAGTTAATGCATACATTATCTTGGGCTTCGACATTACTAGTAGTCGTCTTGAACCGTGTACCCTGCCTTCAGAGGTCATCTTTCACATCCTTTATTTCCCCGATCCTTGCGGTGTTGTCCGGCTGCGAGTGGTAACACTGTTCTCTTTTGGCTAGTCTTCGGTTCTTTCCTCAGCTTGGTCATGGCACTTGCTGTTAATGGACAAGTTTCCGAGCAGTTCCAAAATATTGCTCGTGATGGTATGCTCCGGAGGGCCGCCGCTGTGTAGGAAAGCATGCCCACCTTGTCCTCCTGGCCCGTTTCTTTCTCAACTGGTCGAGTTTCTCGACCGCACCCTTGTTCAATCCGGGGGGTTGGCACATTCGTGGACGAACCAGCCTATGGAATACATACTGAGTGTATATTTCCAATTCAAGCCATTTCTAGTACGGCTGCAAGCAGCTCGACCAATGTGGAGTTTGTAGCCTACGACCTCGACCCCGGTGCAGGGTCAGGCCCCCATGGGCCGCCTCATGGGCCCCACCAGCTCTTGTGGGAATCTACATTGTAGAGATGCGTGCCCCGCAGTTTCCAGTAGTGGATTGCTTATCCACATCACGTTCTCAACAGACACCCTCCAAGGTTTGCATTTTCTTTCCTTGAGCTCATGCATTTCATTTTGTTTTTCTTCTCCTAGGCAGCTTCTGAAATTCCGTGTGAACGGTAACTCTCTACAAACATACCGTCATCTTGGATGTTCCTGCAGGGAAGTCTCCAGACACTGTGTATATAGACAGTGGTTATTCACCATTTTCATTGATGTCGAGTCGAGAATTGATCGTTGATGTGGAAACGCGGTCATTCTACGAATTTCCTCGATTCAAATCGACACTGGTAGGAGATCAACACCAGCGACTCGAATGGAAAGCATTGGGTCACGTTAACGCATACACACGTTATCTATGTCTCCGCGTATAGTGATCATACGGTCTCACCCGTGGTGTCATCAACCCTCGTGCAAGCCTTTACAGTTCCTGCCAATACAATTCCACGGTGGTACTGGTATTCTCCACCTCTCCATCGAAAGAGCTGTTGCCTCTTCCATGACGTCGATCTCACCCAAAGTTCTGTTGTAGATCCTATGTCAGGTGAGACAAGTACATTGCATCAATTCTTCAGAGGATGCATGAACGACGCTCTTCACTTGTCTTGCATCGACGTTACACTGCTGAAAAATTTATCGACAAACGTCGCCTTACAAATGAGCAACGACCAGCATGACATCGCAGACATGAAGCACGTCCCGGGTGCCTCACCGCCAGTTTTCAGACGATGAGAACATCAGAGGTTTTTTACTTTTTTTTCAGAGTTGTCGGGCAGGCCTTGCCTTCTGACATCCCAAGTTTGCGGTTTCAATCGATGATTCCAGTGTTACGATTCTTTCCTTTTCTTTTACTTTGCATCGACGACGCGTCTCGTTCTATCTCCACGGACTTATCCTTTCCTTCTTCTATGATGACACATTCCTCTCACGTGTTCCTCCCGTCGGCGTCCCGACGGACTCCACTTACTTAGTCATCATTTCTTCCATCCGTTTCTATCCGTTTCTATGCCTGCCCTTAACGCTTGTATATCCAACATATATAAGTCGTAGATATCGCTCTAGCGTTTCCCCACGCTTGAGCTCCTTTGTCTTCCTGTACTTCGTACAATCTATTTGCTCTTGCCTCATCCTCCGCTGGTACTAGCCCAGCTTCCTTGAACCCTTGAACCGCTGGTATTAAGCCCACCCCCCTTGACCCTTGTGTGGACGCCCCCACAAGATACCTTAGAACCCTTGAACTACTGGTCTCAGCCCAGTCCCCTTGACCTTCGACCCTCCGTTCTATAAGTCCTCGTCGTACTTTTGACTCGACGCTCTTGCCCCTTGACTATTCAAAGGCTACGCTCGTTCCTACCCGGACCAAGCGTAACATCCAGTCAAGATAGATGCATGGCCATCCTCGGAGAAATTTCTGTGCCTCAGTGAAAACAAATTAACAATCCAACCTGCTCCCACCGGGTCTTGTTTGACTGTGTGAGAGGTATGCTATGTTACGACAGACTTTTTGAGTAGGATGTAGACCATGGTAAGAGCACTGTTGTTACTATGGACATCAAGTTGTTCAGGACGTTTGCTGTGCGGTTGTTCGACGAGGATATGGATAGTACATAAGTACACGACGTACCTGCTGTCATTGAGACCTCTTGCTTTAGCATCCTCATTATATATACACGGTAACGTGTAAGGATCTGGACTCATGATGATAGGGGCTCACGAATGAATTTGCCTGGACAGCATGTTACGACATGACGACCTATGTCGTAAGCATTTGCAATGCTGCTCACTTTAGGTTTCCGGCTGGTGTGTTGGCTGACAATATACCCTCTTTCGCCAGCCAATGTCGTGTTACAACACCAATTCTTGGATACAATTGCTCACGTATGTACTAGTCCTGAGTCTAGTCCGGCTCACGGTTCAGATGACAGGATCTGGGTCACCAGCTGGTCAGCGCTAATTCGAACCAAGTTGAACGAACGTACCTTTGGTAGGTAAATATAATGGTCGCCTTAACCTCCACCACGTTTGGTGTCAAACTCTGTTGCGCAAAAGTCGGAAAGTATCAATCGCTTTGAATGCATAAACGTACCTGCTGGGTCACGGGAGGCGACGCCGGCGCGCTTGTTCGCCCCAGGTTCCTTGTCTGCACCCTTTGACAACCGATTGAGTTCACGTCTGGTGAGGACGTCGTCTGGGATCTTCCGTATCGCTTCTGGGGGGAACGCCTCGACAGGCTTGTCGCCGACAAAATGCTGAGTGACCATGGCGTGCACAAAGCTGAGATGATAAATGGTCGAGTGCAAGGTGGGTTTTGAAATCCGACAGTGGAACATTGAAATATTTGAATGGCATGACATCATCGCTCCGTCATTGATTCTACACATGGTATTGTAACACGGGCTAGTCACAGCGTGATCAGGTCTGAAAATAAAGGTTTCAACCGTCTGAACCTCGAAACGAGGTGATGAGCGTCCTCACCTTCCACTTCGTTTGTCTTCTCTTTCTCGGCGTTCTCTGGAGTCTTATCCTCGTGCTTTTCCTCCCCGGCTAGCACAACTCTGTCAGTCAACGTGGCTAGTTTGTACCGTCGGTGGCGACGTACTACCCAAAAACTTGCCGGAAATACCCTCGACGTTTCTCGCCGCAGCCTGTTTCAAAGATCCATCACGCCCCAACCCCTGCGCAGCTTGGCTGGCTTCTTTGACGACGTCCGAAGTGTCTTGTGCTTTGGAGGACATGGTGAGATGGGTGACGCAGAGTGGATGAACGCCTTTTATAGTGTGGGCATATGACATCATAGCGCCCAAAGGGGTGGCACCAGCGTCTAATGAACGTGTGAACTTGTGATTGCCCTTGTACATGTGCGTTTGTTTCCGACAGTCATGTCGCCACTCCACATACGACGGAAATCCGAGCGACCTCCGCGTTTAATGTGCTGCTCGCCACCCAGTCCCATAGGACCAGAATGCACAGAGTTCAGCCCGTGCGCAGTTGCAACCCATCCCTGTCCCACAACCCATACTGACAGCGTACCATAGCTCTCGAGAGCTCGTCCCAAAGCCTTCCAAAGCATTTTTTTCCATTCCCCAATTTCTCAAACCCAATCGACCCACAAAGGCGCACACCATATCCATCCATCGTGCTCTACTCGTTTCGGAAATCCTTTGGCTCATCCTCGACTATATCCGTCGCTTCGACGAGTCGCCCGAGAGTGACCACAAATGGGATCGCACCATGGGGAAACGTACACTCGCATCCCTCGCCCGGACCTGTCGGACTCTGAGCAAACCCGCGTTGGACGTACTCTGGATGCGTCTAGATAACCTCGATCCACTGATAAAAGTCTTGCCACGCCGCATGTGGGCCAAAAAACACTACCCATTTGTCGTGCGTCCCGTTGATCTTTGTCGCATGCATACCGCACAATCGTTTTCCACAGGTCCGGATGTTCATGGGCGAGAAACAGTGGGAAACCTTTCACAAATACGCGGTGCGCGTTAGGTTTGTCCGTGGTCCCTGTTGGCGTGTCCCTGCCGCAGTACAACATAATGTCATCGCTGCCCTCGCGCGATACCCAAAAGCATCCCTTCCTTTGCTTCCCAATCTAACGGAACTCATATGGAGCGAACTCAAGATGTCCAACTTGATCGATCCCAGTGTGTCGCTTATAAAATACTTTGCTGGCCCAGGCGTAACCACCGTATCACTCTTCCTCATCTGCTGGCCCAATCATGTCTCATCTGAACTCGCAGTTCTCGCCGATCTCCCCAATCTCTGTCCCAACGTCACTTCTTTCACCGCATTCTTTCCGCGCTCTTCCTACAGCGATCACTCGCGCGAAATTGGCGACATCGTTCGACAATGGCCGCAACTCCGCGTTTTGCGCAGCTGTGCGCTCTCCCAACCAGTCATGGACACCATTACCACTAGAGAGACACTCGACACACTCAGCATCGAGCTCAACAACTCGAGCACAGCGGTTTACGTCGGTCAACTCCCGTCACATGTACACACATGGTCGCTTGGCGGCAACAGCGCCGGTCTTTGTCTGCGTTACCTCGAGACCATACAGGGCAGTCCGACAAGTTTCCATCTACGGATTGGCGCAGACGATTCGACGACCGCGGATATGGAGGCACTGGTAGGGGTGTTACCGACACGACTAGACAAGTCCCGGTTGCACACGCTCACGATCGAGTTGACGTCGTCGTATTGGAGTACCCCCGCGAGCGATACCTTTTCCCTCTCGTCTTCCCTCCTTTCTTCCCTAGCTTCATTTCCCTCGCTGAGAGAGTTGGACATCAGCACATATTGTGCGGCCGAGGTGGATGATCAGGGATACACAACATGGATAGCAGCGTTGAGGGGGTTGACGAGTCTCAAGGTAGGTGTGGCGGATGTGTCCAAGGCGCGGCCGTTCGCGAGTGTTGGGGCAGTGTTGGCGGTGCTGAGGGCATGTCGGCAATTGGAGACGTTGTGGATCGTATTCGACGGCACTCTGGGGCTACCGTCCGCCGATGAGAAGGGGAAGCGACGAGGGCAGTTGAACGAGGTGACAAAAACGGACGGGAACGAAAACAAAAACGAATGGGGCGTGACGAATCATCTTATTACCCACATCCGCGTCGGACATTCGCCGCTTGGAGAGGATGCAAATGGGTTGGAAGCCATGGCGAGGTGTTTGAGGTCTGTGATGCCGCGGTTGGAAAAGATTCGGTCGGACAGGTATCCATCCGAGGTAGAGCAGCGGTGGGCGAGGGTACAGGAGACATTGGCAAAGAGATGACTGGCGTATATGCATATGCTTCTTTCGTTTTTATGCTTTTCATCGGTTGGCGATGGATATACTTTTTCTTCTTTTTTTCATTGGTTTCTGGTTCCATCTAGCATCCTAATAGCTGACAAGTTGGAAAAGATGGTGTATCATCTGCTTTCGTTTGCCTTACAGTCATGGCGTTTAGATCGGGTGTATTACAAGCGCGAATAATGTAAGGACTATCTTCGGTGGCAGCTATTGTTGACAGTTCGATATACCTTACAATTGGCTGCACATGCGGACTGCTCGATTTTTCAGTCCTTGCGTTTTATTGAGTTTTACTACGTTACTGTATTGTGAAAGCGATTGTGGGCAGTCAGAGATGACGCTCAAAAAAGTGAGCGTCGCGACGGGTACAAGCGACGAGCAAAGATCTGTATCCTTGCGTGTTTTTATGGCAAAGACAGTACAGCTGACAAGCTACTCGATGTATGTAACAACAGCGGGTTCATCATCATCTTCACACCGAGTAACATTCCTGTCATAACATATCATCCCTCGCCCAAGGTCAAATAAGAAAAGGGTAGTCAAGGTTGGACATTCAAGTTGTTCCCACAGAGGGACAGAAATTTGGCCAAGAACAGCCACACATTTATCTCGGCTGGCATCGATCGTGAATCGCATGATGAGCGCGTCAGCGAGCGAGTCCCCCGGGACATTATCTGGCACGCCAAAATTCCAGAAACCTCTCACGTGCCCGTCGTCCGAGAATACGATGTGGTACTCCCTGTCTGGGGGGAAAAAACTGAGCGGGACGTGGTTCACAACGGTGATGTCATGGGAGTCGATGGTCATCGGTAGGACAGCGTCGGTGGAGGTGTGGTTAGGGAGCGTGAGGTCGATGCAAGAGAAGTGGAGGCTGTCACCCTCGAGGTGTTGATGTAAAAACCGAATGCTGGTCATGCCTGTCAGGGGGTTCACGATCGAATTTCGGATGAGATCCATGTCCTGGAAATGAATAGTACGGCTCCTTCATGGGTGAGGCGGAGAACATCAGTGCCATTGGAGACTTGTAGTGATTTTGTAAGAATAGTGAAGGCTTGGAAGAGAGCTGATACCGCCGCGGGAGAGACCGTGCGATCAACGAGGTAGGATAAGGTGATGATGTGTGTGTTCGTCAGTGCGACCCAAGGGACTGGATTTCTCGAGTCCAACTCGGATGGCGCTCTGATCTAGTTCTCGGTCAGCAGCTCTCGCAGAGCTGGTGACTGATATGGGTCACTACTTACCAGTGCCGATGTGAATCGGGGGAATCCATAGAACAATCGGGTTTCGATATCGAAGATTAACCGTTGACTCGCAATGTATGAAAATGGTGAATTTCCACCACATATGATCACGGGGGTTTCCCGGTTCCTTGTAGGAACGTTCAGGGTAAGGGTGTGATGGAAAGAATTTCCGTTTATACGAAACTCCAGAAGCTTCCTATAGAAGCAAAATATGAAACATGAATGTGAAGAGCAAGGGACGATGCGAACCATGGCCCAACATGAGGGAACGAGTATGTGCTGAATACAAAATGGACGAGCAATCCGCTGGCAGAAGACACGGTGCATGCATCCCATGAGTGGATGTTATCAGAGTCAGACCTAGATTCCCACAAGAGCTGATGAGGCTGTGACCCGCCGTTGGAGTCGAGGTCATATGCCAGCATCTTGGGAGGTTCATCGAAGGCGACGAGCCACTTCCCGCCCACGATGATGGAATGACGTGATTGAAATCCTTGAAGTCGGACAGGAGTCTGCTAACCGTTCTGATTGTACGAGAGTGCGTTCGAAAAACTGGATGGATTGGGAAAGAAACGGTCCAGGAGGACGAGGCAAATGCGCATTTCTATACAACGTCCTCCAAAGCGCGCGATCGTACGAAAGGTCATGGAACTGCTTGAAAATCCGCAGTGGCAGCACGTGTGATCAGACTTTGGGTTAGTGCCAAAAGAGGCTTACCACTCGCAACCGGACGACGTCTCGAGGGCTCAGGAAACAAAGGACGTAAGAGATGACCTCTGATGGCAGGAATAGTGATCTCATGTTGCACACAAAGTCTCGTCGTTGCAGTAGAAATTCGGGCTCCGCTCCGTCCACGTTGGCACGCTTTTCAAAGTCTTCCTGTCAATCGTTTTTTCGTATCTCAATCAAAACAAGGTAGAATTGACCTGTTCATGTTTCTAGTGGCGGCATATGCAACAGGCATATCATTTTCCTCAAGGAAGATGAGTCGCGGAAGATTGTAAAGCTGAAGAAACGGCGTCCGAGTATGCGGCCGACTCGGAGGCAAAGGATGTATGTGGTAAGTGATAGTCATCTGATCGATTGCCATATGCAATGCAGCTCTCTTACATACACATCTACCACATCGATGACAAGCAGAGGACGCGGTGTCGGCAGAGGAAGAGGACGCGCAGGTGCAAGCGTTGGCGGTGCTCGTGGCGGGAGGGGATTGCCTGGATCGCCCGGATCTCCCGACACCAATCGTGGACGCGGAGGAACCCTTCCATCGTTTCGAGGTGGTGACCGTGGTAGTGGCAGAGGGCTGGCTACTCGTGGCGGCCTGCTGAGAGGACGCAGCCGGGCAGGGTACGTACTTCAAATCAAGGTTCGCCTCGTCCCGTGCTGATCGTGTCGATAAACCTTTTGTCCTCAGTATCTTCATGCACGGTCAGCCAGCGGACATTGATCCACGTATCGCAAACAACTCGGACAAGGCACTCGTCGCCGCATTCAATCCCGCTGGGCTTGTCAGCGATCCTGACAGGCTACATCTCCGCCCAGACTTTGGGACGGAGGGGAGAGAGATCAAACTTCGCACCAATTTCTTTCCTGTGCAGTTAGCCCCAGACCCACAGGGCCAAAACCTCAAGTTATACGCGTACCACGTTCATATCACCCCCGCCAGTGGTACCCCTCGTCGCATGAAGAGGCGCATTTACGATCTTGCAGAGCGGACAATCGCGTGGGCACAAGCGGGCATGACAGGCAGGGTCGTGCACGACAACGATGCCAGGCTTTTCTCTTCCTTTCTGTTGCCACAGCCCTTGACGATCAGGGTCCCGTACTATGACGAAGGCGAAAGGGGTCCAGCACGGCAGGAGAACAGGGCGTATACCCTCATGATCGTGTTCGTTCAAGAGATCGATACTGGGCAGCTTGCGAGGTACTGTGATTCTATTTCTTGTGATCCGGAATTGTGCGTGTCCTGACTGGCGATTATCACTGGCAGCTACCTGGCGGGTCAAATGCAGTATCGCAACTATAATCCATCACCTGTCATCGCTGCCTTGACCCTCATACTCACGCATCTCCCGACAAAGACGGGTGTGGTTGTTGGTCGAAATCGGTATTTCTCCCCCCAAATAGCTCAGCCGTTCAGGCTTGGAGGTGGAATCGAAGCGTGGAAAGGCATTATTGCGTCCGTCAAGGCGACTTACAAGCAGCTGATGCTCAACGCCGACGTCTACATGGCGCCATTTTATACTCCTGGCAATATGGTGTTTGCAATGCGGGACGTGTCCTTGGCCGCAAGGTCGGGCAGGTTTTTCCAAGGCGTCCGTGCCGAGACGACCTATCTTGGACATCGCAAGATCATAACTTGCAGGGGGTTTGCATCCCACACCGCGAGGAATTCGTTTAACGCACCCGAATACGGGCTCATCACTGTGGAAGAATACTTTAGGCGGAGTGAGCTTGTTTGCCGTTCCGTCTACGTATGTTCTCCGATTCAGCTATTTCTCCTAGAACACAATATTCAGCTGCAACACCCGGACCTGCAGCTCATCGACATCGGTGGGCAAACGGGGAACTACCGGCCCGTAGAGCTTTTTGACATAGTTCCGGGTCAACCCTTCCGTAAAAGACCTGCCGATCAACAAGTTGTTGCCATAACTTCCTTGGGGTGTCGACCTCCCAATGTACAGGGGGAGACAACTGTCACTCAATTTCGCTACCAATTCGGACTGGAAGTGATCTGGCCAGAACTGGAGTCCTTTGGTATTACCATCAGTCCAGACATGGCCGTCATTCCGGGTCGAATCCTGTCAAAGCCTGGTATCACGTACGCGTCGAGTGTTGCCGCCTCGGTCAACGACCAAGCTGCTTGGAATCTCGTTGGGGTCAAGTTCGCAGTCGGTGCACGGCTTGATAACTGGGCTGTTCTAGTGATCAAGGACAACGTTAGAGATGAATTTGCTGGTGCTTCGGATAGGGATCTGCATGAAGCTGTATCTGCCTTCCGCCACATGTGCAACGCGAGCGGCATGCACATCACTGCCGACCCGACTTACGCTACAGCCCAGCTGCCACGCGGGGACTGTGATCCCATAAGGCAAGAGGCTATCAAGATCATCAAAGATACGCTCTTGAGCATCAAGCCCAAGCCTACACTGCTCCTTGTCATGCTGGCAAACGTGGACAAGGCCATATATGAGGGCGTGAAACATTTATGCGACGTGCGCTTGGATGTAGCCACGGTCTGCGCTCAATCCGGCAAGATTCGCAGGCGCAATCCACACTACTTGGCCAACGTGGCGTTGAAAGTCAACACAAAACTTGGTGGCATCAATCATAGACTTGATGCCGACGGCGGAAAATGGTTGCATGGTGAGCTGACCATGGTTGTCGGCATAGACACGACGCATCCAGACCCAGGCAGCGCTGTGGGGTGTCGTAAGAATATAGTTCTGTCCCTTCCATATGCCCTTCCTGACCTGCATCTGCATTACACTAGCGTCCATCGCAGCCGTCGTAGCAAGTATTGACAACGACTTTACACAATACCCGGCCATACTGGAAATTCAAAACCCTCGTCTAGAGGTACGTGACCCTCGGAATGACGATGTCACATTTACTGAGTTAGTGATGTATTTTCATAAGACGGTCACAAACCTGAGGGATATGATGGTCGATCGACTGAAACTCTTCCAGAAGAAAAACAATGACAAGCTCCCAGAGCGTATCCTCATTTATCGTAGTGGTATTTCACGGGTGGGTTGCTCCTCCGTTCGTGTCGATGGTCTCATTGTCTGCAGAGCCACTTCGACCACCTCAGGGAAGTAGAGCGACCTCTGATCATCGAAGCGTTCAAGGCCGTCAGTTCCGGAGCACCATATAGACCCAGGTTTACGATCGTTGTTTGTAGTAAGAGTCGCCACGTGCGATTTTACCCCACTGAGCAAGACAATGCCACGCACAATGGAAATCCTTTACCAGGCACTGTGGTAGACCGCGGCATCACCGCCATATACGATTTCGATTTTTTCCTACAGTGTACGTGTATTGATTTACGTCTGACCCCTGCGTGTGCTGATAAAAGCGACGCCAGCACACGGCAGTGGGATGCAAGGCATACCTCGGCCAACCCACTACTACGTCATCCATGATGAGATCAGGTACAGCGCCGACGAAATACAGGGGATTACCAATACTCTCAGCTACATGTATGCTGGGGCGACGCAGGCCATAAGCGTGGTATCCCCCGTCTATTATGCCAACGCCGCTTGCCAACGCGGGCGATGCTATTTACGGAAGCTCTTCCACGGATACATCGGCGAGGGCGGGACGACAACAAGTGGGACTCAGACTGGGAGTGAGAATGCGACGGAGATGGATGTTATGCAGGAAGCAAGGAGACTGTGGGGGTGGGGCGTCGCTGGGGCGGGCCTCAAGGAAACCATGTTTTACCTTTGAGATACGATACGGAGTTTGCTTGCCAAGAGCGTGTTTGATTTGGTCTGACTGTCCTTTGACTATGGCTATGTACCCGTCTGTGTCTAGCATCAGCGTCGACGTTCCCCAGTATCCTGCAGCATCGCAGAGATCAAACGCACCACGTGGTACTGGAGCCATGCAGTTCTGGTGTGAGTCACACTCTGGGCTTTAGGTCGGAATTGATAAAGTGGAGTCCGATGGCACTAGGAGTGTGAGTCAAGAGCCACACCAGGAGATGAAATGATAGAACTTGACAAAACGTGTCTATAAGGGATAGCATGGCTACACGTGGGCGCATTGTTCCCCAGCTCTTCGAACCTCAAGAATGATGCATGGTAATTCCAGGCTCCCTACAACGAAGATGCGTACGTCCCTCTAGTGAATAGGACATCATTCCGATGTTGACGTCCAGAATGACAGCAGTCGAAATCCAAACCGAAAACGAAGAAGTATGGGGGCTTGCGTTCAGTCACAACGGAAGGGAAGTTTTGGGCGGCAGCTACTCTGGAGGATGGTTCCGGCGATGGCAAGTCGAAGACGGGAAGGAGACAGGAACCGTTCCCAGTGCGCCAAAGGGGTCTGTCCTGGCAGCCGCCACTTCCAAGGATGGTCGATGGATAGTGCACGGTGATGGGGCGGTTGTGGTGGTGAGGATCGCAACGACATGGCAACCAGTGTTCCGTGTGAAAGAGCACACTGGTAGGGTCGACGGGATCGACATTTCTCCAGATTCGACGCGGTTCGCTTCGGTTTCGGCAGATGGGACCTTGCGGGTCTTCAGCATCACCACCGGAGAGAGACTCCTTGGACCAATTCAACACGACTCGGATGACTGGTTGACTGCGGTCAAGTTCTCCCCAAGCGGAGAGTACCTCGCCACAGCCAGCTGCTCGAGCCGTGTCCGAGTCTGGGATGCACACACTGGGAGTCGGCTCTGCGAGATTGCGCGGTCTCCAACGGGCAACTGGTCACACTCTCCCATAGCCTGGTCAGGCGACAGCAAACGACTCTTCTATGTTACGTCGGACGGCAAGGTGACTTGTCATGACATATTCTCTTCCAGCGCGCTTCGAGAATGGCTACTTCTCATCGACGACCCTGGCTATTGTTCTCTTGCAACCAATGGAAGACTCATTGCGTGTTCCACCCCGGTTTCTCTCTCGTTTTGGGACGCCTCTACATACTCGCGTATTGACCCCCCCATCGAAGTTGAGGGTGGGATTTATGGTGTTGCTTTATCACACTGTGACGACTACTTTGCGGGTGGAGGACTCGGGAAAATTACACTTTACACTCTCAGGAACATTCTTCCCGAGGACGTCTTCGTCGATGTACGTATTTGATTGCATTCACCACTCGGACACAGTCTGACTGTTTGCAGCCTCCCTCTCGCCTCCCTCTCATACAAGTGAGCGATGCAGCATTCAAACCATGGAGAGAAGGCAACTTGAAGAGCGTTGAGGACATACTGTCGCGAGAGATTGTGGAACATAGTGATTATCACACATTTGCCAATCGTGCTCTCGTGCGCACACGATTGAAGCAATGGGATATGGCTATCGAGGATGCGAAAAGGGTACCGTCTCGCCATCTTTTCGAGTGCTTCGTTCGATTCATTGCATCCTAGTCGCTTTCCATCAGCCCGTCGGCCATAGGTTACATTGCACACGCCATTGCACTGCTTGATCAACACGAAAAGAGGCGTGCACTGCGAGCTTTCGATCTCGCATTTTGCCACTGCGATGCGAGTCAGAAAAGATTCGTCTTGCTTTTACGTGTACGTGCTCTGTTTCGTTGAATTTCCACCCCGATTACTCATTTTGCATAGGCCATTCTCTTGTTTGTATCTGGAAGAAGAAAAGATCCAGTAGCACGTGTCAATGACCTCATTTCCATTGCAGATGACAGCGAAAAATATGATTTTTGTCAAGTAGGTGGAACTAATTACGACCGGCTGAAATCACCACTGATATTCTCTCCAAGGTCCTCGGAACTATGTACCGAAAGCGAGGTGATTCCATGCGCGCAGTTCAATCCTCCAAGCGTGCCGAATCTTTTTCTGCTGCCCGCAATGGCCTTCATCTTGTGACGATTTCACTCGTAAGCACAATGCCAAAGCACGACGATGATGCACGCTTATTGTTTCGAAAGATATTTGGCGAGGAGTTTGACGGGCTCGAAACTGATAAATGATGCCCCCGCAGGAATGGTGTATCCCGAGATCTCTACTTTTCAAAGTGGTGGGAATGTTGATGGGCAACCCAGATTCGTAACCATAGTGCGGTATTCCTTCTGAGTGATGCCAACGAACGTGGTTACTCTTTCCTTGATATCCATCTTCGTCATCTTCCCTGGTGAGTGGGTGAATAGTGAATGCAATGCGATAAACAGATCAGTGACTGTGGGAGGTCAAATACTTTCGACGGAGTTCTGTCATTGTGGTAGACTCGATGCCATAAGATGAGGAGGCGGGTCCTCATCAGAAGCCCTTTCCCCTCCAGCATGGAAACATGGGGTCCTGCAGGCCCGAGTTCTCTCCGGGCACGAAGACGGTGGCACTGCATGATTTGTTACATGTTTTAGCCAATTTATCTTTTCGGCTGATGCAAGGTGTCCCCTGTGTATTATGCCGATGCCGCTTGCGGAAGCTTTGCTACGGATACATGGATGACAACGAGCATGACTCAAACAGAGTGCGAGGGTGTGACGGAGGAAGCAAGGAGGCTGTGGGCCTCAGGGAAACCATTTTTACTTCTAAGATATGAAGCGTGTTTGGGTGCAGCTAGATATGGATGTACTCATATTTGTAAGTATTGGTGTGGGTTTGGTCTCTGTACTTCCGATACTGGCCCGCCGGTCTCCACCAGTGATGCGTGTGCGACTGACATGGACGACATGGACAACATGATTCTGCGTGGTATCGGAGATTTGAAAGGCTGCTGACGTGAGATACTCTGTCTCGTACTCGCGTCACGTTCCTTACCCATACACCAACCAAAAACAGGTTGGCTACTGTGTCTGCCACTTTTCACTTCGCCGTCTCCCTCCAACCGTGTCGCGTGGCCGACCTGTCTCGTTCTGGAGATGCGCTGCACACAAGTTGTTGACGCTACTTATCTATTCGGGTCCGACGGCGAGTCGGCGACCATTCGCCCATGTGACCAATCAATATTAATGTCGACGTCCACCTTTGCAATGCCAAAGGAAGGTTTACGCCGACTGCGTCGGCATTTCCCGAGTACGAAGAAGTGGACGACAAAGAGAGGTGGGGCGACTGTGGGGAATGTGGGAATGAGAACACGATGTCCAGCGGCAGGACTACAGCGTCGAGGGAAAAATAGAGAATTCGAACGCACTAGGACGAAGTGAGTAACAGTTGAGGGCCAATGCAGAAGACAAGAAATGAATTTGTCGGGCAGGTCCATTTCGAGAAGACAAGCCGTGCCTGTACCGAGGCATAGCGCGGCTGTACGTCGGCGCATTGTTCCTTGACTCTTTGAACCTCGAGATTCGTTGTAGTGAGCCACATCACCCAACTCCGGGCTGTCTGCAACGAGCGGATGTGTACGTCCCTCTGGTGAGATAGGACGACGCTGCGATGTTGACGTCCAAGACAGCGATTGAAATACAGACTGAAAATGAAGAAGTGTGGGGGGTTGCGTTCAGTCATGACGGAAGGGAAATTATGGGTGGCACCTACTCTGGGGGGTGGTCCCGGAGATGGCAAGTCGAAGACGGGAAGGTGGTAGGAACTGTTCCCAGCGCGCCAGCGGGGCCTGTCTTGACAGCAGTCGCTTCCAAGGATGGACGATGGATAGTGCACGGCGATGGACGAGTTGCGGTTGTGAGAGTCGCGACGACATGCCAACAAGTATTCCGTGTGAAAGAGCACACTGGTAGGGTCGACGGGATCGACGTTTCTCCAGATTCGACGCGGTTCGCTTCTGTCTCGGCAGACGGGACCTTGCGCGTCTTTAGCATCACCACCGGAGAAAGACTCCTTGCACCAATTCAACACGGTGACTGGCTGACTGCGGTCAAGTTCTCCCCAAGCGGGGACTACCTCGCTACAGCCAGTTGTTCGAGTCGTGTCCAAGTCTGGGATGCACACACTGGCCTTCAATTTTCCGAGATTGCACGGTCTCCCGTGCCCAACTGGTCACATGCTCCCATAGCCTGGTCAAGCGACAGTAGACGACTCTTCTATGTTACGTCGGATGGCAAGGTGACCTGTCATGACATATTCACTTCTGACATCCTTCGAGAATGGCTTCTTCTCATCAATGATACCCCTGGCTATTGTTCTGTTGCGACCAACGGAAGATTCATTGCATGTTCCACACCTATTTCGCTCTCGTTTTGGGATGCCTCTTCATACACCCGGATTGGCCTCCCTATCGAAGTCGAGGGTCACGGAGGTATTTACGGCGTTGCTTTATCGCACTGCGACAGCTACTTTGCGGGTGGAGGACGCGGGAAAATCACAGTCTACACTCTCAGGAACATTCTCCCCATGAATGTCTTCGTTGATGCAAGCATTCAATCGCATTCCTGCTCAGACGTTGTCTGACTGTTCGCAGCCTACCTCTCGCCTCCCACTCATGCAAGTGAGCGATTCAGCGTTCAGACCATGGAGAGAAGGCGACTTGGAGCACGCCGAGACCATAGTGTCACGGGAGATTATGGATCGTAGTACCAACCATGCACTTGCCAATCGTGCCCTTGTACGCACGCGAACGCAGCGCTGGGATATGGCTATCGAGGATGCGAAAAGAGTACTGTCTCCCTCTTTTCGAGCACCTTACACTCAATTCATTGAGTCCTAGTCCCTCGCCATCGCCCCGTCTGCCATTGCACACATTGCACACGCCGTCGCACTGCTTGGTCGACACGACAAGAGGCGCGCACTCCAAGCTTTTGATCTTGCCTTTTGCTATTGCAGTGCAAATGAGAACAGATTTGTCTTGCTTTTGAAGGTATGCGCCACAATTCATTGCATTTCCTCTCCAATTGGCGTTATTTCGCATAGGCAGTCCTCTTGTTTGTATCAGGAGAAGCAAGGGACCCGGTGACGCGTGTCCACGACCTAATTGCTATTGCAGACGACAGCGAAAAGTATTACTTTTATCACGTATACTGCACTCATTATGGCCAGCTGAATCACCACTGATACTTCTCCAAGGTTCTCGGGACTATGTACCGAAAGAATGGCGATGTTCAACATGCTGAGCAATCCTTTGAGCATGCTGCGTCATTTTCTGCTGCCCGGAAAGGCTTTCACCTTGTGACTATTTCACTCGTAAGTACAGTGTCCTTGCATGGCGATGATGCGTTCTCATTTTTTGGAAAGATATTTGGCGAGGATTTTGAGGGACTCGAAATTGATATATGATGCCCTGGCAGGGGTCCCTTGCTGAAGGGTATAACTTAGAGGGCTTCTGCTTTCCACAATCTCGGTGGCGAACGGGGTTTCCGTCAACGCTGGCACGGTATTCCTTCTGAGTGGTGCCAGTGGACTATGCTTACGCTTTCACCTATGGCCATGTTCGTCGCTGAAGGGGAATGATGTTGAATGCGATGCGATAAACGGATCGGTGACTGAGAGATCAAATACTTTTGACGGAAAGAATACAGTCCAAGCTGAAGTGCTCAAGCTCTATGCCATTGGGGTCGACTCGACGCCATAGGATCAGGAAGCGGGTCGCCGGTGGAGCCGTCCGCATCTTCATCAGAAGCCCTTTCCCGAGCACACTGGTATGGAAACCTGAAGTCCTACAGGCCAGAGTTCTCTCCGAGCACGGAGAGGGTGGCACCCCATAGTTCCGTCGCACGTTTTTGCTAATTTGTCTTTTCAGCCGATACGGTGGGTATAAGAGGCGGTCGTGAGTAGATATTCGTCACCTCACTCACAGGAGTCTCTGCAGGTTTACCACTACCTTTTCACTCACGATGTCTGCAATTTGTGCGTACTGGTCCTACAAGGCGACGTTGTATAACGTTGACTGTTCGCGAAGGTCATACCTCCAAGACTATTGACATTGATTGCGGAGGTGCAGACCCTGTCTCGGTTGCCTTCACGTGCGATGGAAAGCAAATCGTGAGTGCCGAGCGGTGCTCTACATCGACAGGACGATTTCGGCGATTCCAATTTGGCGAGAACTTGAACCAATCTGCGGGCCTGCTGGTGGACGTGTACGATGGTTTCGATACTGGGGTCACATCGAAGGATGGGCAATGGGTCGTGAGTATCGGGGGAAAGAAGGTGGTGGTGAAGAACACGGCGACGAACGAAGTAGTCAAGGTAGACGAACAAGATTCGGTGGTGCACGCGATCGATGTGTCTCCAGACTCAACGAGATTTGCGCTGGGATTGGAAGACAAGACCGTCCGGATATTCAGCATGACTGGGAAAAGACTCCTGGACCCGTTGCAGCACGACAATACGATCTTTGGTGTTAAGTTCTGTCCTGATGGCACGCGCCTCGCAACTGCCACGTTTGGGGATGTTGTTTGGGCATGGGATGCTCGCTCTGGAGTACAGTTGATCCGGTCACGCGTGGACTCGACCTTTGTCTATGACTCCGCTGATAACCCCGTTAAAAACTTCAGTCCCCTTGGATGGTCCAACAACGGTCAGCGTATCTTTTCCGTATTCTTTGGTAGGATCGTTGCTGTCGACCTGTATGGATCGGAAAACACACCGCGGCGGTGGGATCCCAAATCCGTCCCTGCAAGCAACGAGCCAAGATTTTGCTCGCTCGCGACCAACGGGAGATTCATCGCATGTGCTGCTGGCGGGACACTTTCGTTTTGGGATACTACTTCCTCCTACGGCCAGATCGGTCCTACCATCACATTTCAAGATTCGATTCACTCCATTGCTTTATCCCCTGACGATAGCCATCTCGCATGTGGCAGGGGCGACAAGAAGATCACGGTCTAGTCGCTCAGGGATATTCTCCCCCTGCATGTCATCCTTGATGTAAGTACTCAACCACGTTGACTAGCTCGGACCTGATCTAGTTATTCACAGCCTACCACTCGCTTACCTCTCATGAGTGTGAGCGACGCAGCACTCAAGCCGTGGTTATAGCATACCCTCCCGCAGGCTGTAGGGGTGTTGTCCCGGGACACAATCCCTAATCATACCTACCGTCCTAATCACCACCCATTTGCAAACTACGCCCTAGTACAAGCATGCATAGGAAGTTGGCATTTGGCAATCCACCACGCTAACGAGGTAGCTTTCGATCGTCTTTTCTATTTTCTCGTGTACATTTACGTGTGTCCAAGTCCCTCGCCATGCAGCCATCGGCCATCGGCCACATCGCAAAAGCTCGCGGGCTCATTGGGCAAGGTCAACAGGAGCTCGCATTTGAAGCGTTTGACCTTGCCTTCCGTGACTGCAATGCAGACGAAACAAGATTTCTCTTACTCATAAAGGTACGTTGCCCGCTTGGTCACACTTACTCCCCAGCTGAATTCATTTCTCACAGGCGATCTTCATGTTCATATCCGGAAAGCGTGAATACGCAATAGCGCGCGTAAACGATCTCATCACCGTTGCAGACGACAGCGAAAAGTATGATTGTCTCCAGGTACGTGCCATATCCAATGTGGCTCTACTACACATCTGACATCCCTATTGTCAAGGTCCTCGCAAATATGCACCTGATGCAAGGAAACACAGAACTCACGACGCAATCGTTTGAGCGTGCCCACTTGCTGTCGTTTTTCCGCCGAGGCTTTCGCCTAGTGACGATCCTGCTGGTAAGTTATCGGTCATGTATTCTGGCCAATGTTTTGGAAAGCGAAGCATGCTGAACGTGTCCTGAAAGATATTTGGCCGGTCGTTTGAAGAACTAGAAATCACAGTCCGCCGCCCTCTGAGGAAAACCACAACTGAGTGACACGGCATCCAAGCTCGAAGCACCTCTTCTCAAGATGGTGGACACGCTGGGGTATGAACATTCAAAATCGCTGAGAAATCGTTATGTATGATGTATGTACTGGGCTGGTACTGCCACTCGTTCAGTAAGCATTGGCGTTAGCACGCAGGAGGTGCACCGACATACTGTGCCGTTGTGAAATATCAGAATGTCATCTTAAAGCGAATGGCACTAACCCCTACCTACAACCAAGCCCTAATTGAATGCAATGATGCTGGCCCCAGCAGAGTAAAGGATGGTATCAGCCCACCCATCGATATGCCACACCAAACCCATCCTGGAGACCCCATTTACGTAGGCTTTGATGCGAAGATTAGCCGTGTGGTCAATGTCGATGGAGTTCAAGGCAACGAAGACAGAGGGATCCTTTGAGAACGCGACCGAGTCGAACATGATCTTCTTGCTTTGTTCAAGCCGTGGCTGGCTCCAATGTCGAACCTCAGCCGTGTTGACGGACCTGCTAAAGATCTGCTTGCGATCCGCTGGATAAGCGATCCAGCAAGCCTGTGCGACGTAGAGAATGGTATCTGCCCACGTCTCGATGTTGAGCGTGAACCCATTTGCGTCGATGCTGGTGGCGGTCGTTCTGAGCCGCCAGTTGCGGTGCTTGTCTAGAGCGATGAGGTTGAAGAAGACGACGACTTTGGGGGGGGAAGTGAACGGGCGCTCAAAGTTGATGCGTACTGAAGCGGGGTCGTGCGGGTTGGTCAGGAGGTTGCGCATGTGTTCACCGGTGAGCAAGTCCTGATCTTCAGGTGCAAGCGCCAACACATGATCGATGCCGCTATAAAGAGTGGTGTCGGCCCAGGTTGAGATGTGGCAGTCAACGTGGGACCCGGTAATTTTCTGCACCCTCGATCTGGCACGGATGTTAGCGTTGCACCCGATAT
The DNA here is from genome assembly GCA_038093095.1 of Boletus insuetus. Classification (NCBI taxonomy): domain Eukaryota; kingdom Fungi; phylum Basidiomycota; class Agaricomycetes; order Boletales; family Boletaceae; genus Boletus; species Boletus insuetus. The sequence goes on along the minus strand of JBBPRQ010000044.1, from coordinate 5,742 downwards.
CTAGTTGGCGGAAGCCGTGAGCGATGCGGGAAGGGGCGGCAAGTGGGCGAGGAAAGTTCAGGGTACCGTGAGTATCAGGTTGAGGCTTGTGCCAGGGACGAACACTCCCTGTGTTAAATTCACGGAGGATGGGCATGACCCGTTGGTTGCGAAGTGGGTTTGGTTTTCTTGAGAACGCTCAGAATCATATCGCCGCCACTGATACGAGGTCATATATTAGCTAGCCGGCGCACGGACCTTGCAGCAAAAGTTCTGCCAGAATTCGACCGATTTGACACCCCTGATCTGGAACTTAGCCATACAATTACTCTGGTTCTACTGCTCGAGCCAAAAACTAACGTCGTACACCATACTTTGACCCAAGCACTAGCAAAGGAACGACTCCAGCACCACCCGCGCCTTGGTCAACGTTATAGTCTTCTCACCCATTTGCTTCAACTTTAACCCCACGCGAGACACGCAAAGCACTGTCTGAGTTACTTCCGTTCCTCGCGGTGTCCCCTGGTCTTCATTTATATCCACCATACTCTCCCGATCAAACGTGGCTCCAGGCTGAACGGCGAATACCTCGAAATCGCCCGATATCATCCCGGAAACCATGTTACCAAACGTTCCCGCATGCGACACGATGGATGATATTTTACCCATTGCATCAGGCTGAGGAGAAACGAGGCCAGCGGCCGCGACGATGTCAGACAACCCGGTCACAGTGTGCTCGACCAGAATCTTTGGGTCGCTGACATGAGTGGGTAGGATGTGGGTACGTGTCAGGACACGCCAATGTCCAGATATAGCTTGTGTTTCTGTTTCCGTTTTCTTCCTGCGTCAGCAAGAATGTTCAACATTGGTCAATCTCACCTGCTTTCCGCAGCCTCTGATACATTTCCTCGATGAGCGCGTTGAGCCTCTGATCAACGGTCCACGAGGATATGATTTGGCACAGCACATGTGAAAGGTAACCCTGGAATGCAACTTGGAGGAATAACGTGACGTCTTCGTTCCCCTCCGACACGGCCAAATGATTCACCATGACATATCCAATCGCATCTAAAACGAATTCGCCAACAGAAATGCACTCCTTCGACTGAGGAACTGTCGCACTTTGACGCCCAAGGTTCTCGGCGACATTGTCGGCCATCATCATAGATATCTGGTACGCCTCCTCGTTGAGCTCCTGCAGCTTCTGAATGATATCATGGTCTGCGTGCGCATCCGCTGTGGAGATGAAACGTTGCACGTTGTCCAACTGAACCTGGCATGATTTATATTCGTGGCGCGTGGAGACGAGCGCGGATGATTGCTTTTCATACCTCTGTTGCAGATCAGTGACATCAGCGTCGAGAGACTCGATCCGGTATTCCTTCTCCTCCAAGAGTTGGAGCTTCTCTCGGAGTTCGCCCCGGACAACTTTGTACTCTCTTGACAGTATCTCATAACGCTTATGGAGCTCGGTAGTTTGAAGGGCAGAATAGGTGGGCACTGCATCCAAAAGGTTTGATTTCTTGTGTCCTGGTGGTTGAGCAAATAAGTCGTCCTCGCGGCCATCTCGCCAAGGCCCTTGCACCGATTCTGACGCTGTTTGAGGATGATATAGGAGCTCGAGTGTCCGAGGGGTGGAAGAGAACGAGTACACATGCTGTTCGGCGTCCTTGCGATATTCTGCGAAGCTAGATCCCTCAAGCTTTTCAACAGGTTGCTGGGACGTCATGTGCTTAGTGGTGCTGGGCTGATATTGTCGCATATATTCGGGTGCATGATACATCTGACAGGGAGCAGTTATGAGTCGGCATCTTTCCTCGTGGAACGTGCTGCTATCTCGTCACCTTGTTTCTCTGCTGTACCCTGCCTTTCAGTTGTTCCACGTCTTGAAATCTATATTCCGAAGTCTTTGGATGCACTGACAATCCGTATTTTGCATCGATCAGCTGTAGTATACTCGAGCGATGTTCAAGACCCTGTCTATCGTGGTCAACAAAAGGCCTGAACAATTTATAGTGATCGAACCAGTGCTTCATTGTGAGGATGTACTCTTCCCTGTAATGAGAGCTCATTGCGTTGTCGCACCTCCAGCCTTGACGGCAATGACTCCTCGCGTGTCATACTTGCTGCATTGATCATGGTGTGAGAGGAAGGGGATTGGGGCCGCGAATCCCGGAACCATTTATCACTGGAGGACTGCATAACTGTCGCAAGGTTCTATGCACAAATTGCTATCTGAAGAGAGCTGGGACCGGCGCAACTTAGGGGTGAACGGTGGCCGAATGGACGGGGGCATTGAATCTGTGTCACGGTGTGCCAAGGCCAACGACAGGGTAAATACCTGTCGTGCTTCCACCATGCCAGTCTGTAATCAACGCACTTGTGTTCCTCAGGCTTGCACCGTTGGTCATTACCTTCTGTGTGCCAATAAGATGGATATCTGTGAATTCAGTAACCCCTCGAACATGCCTACCAGGTGTCACGCTGTGCACTTTTGGACAGACGCAGATCATAGCTTATCTAATTTGCTCCCATTTATAAATGAACCTTTCGCGCGAATGTCGTTCCCTTTTCCTTCAACATACAAGCAATGCTCGTTCGAAAGCCATACTCCGGCCCACGCAAACTCGTCCTTGCGTTTGATATTGGTACGACGTACAGTGGTGTCTCGTATTGTATCCTCCAGCCAGGACAAATTCCCGAGATCCGTGGCGTCACTAAGCAGAGTTGCACGTTGCTTCTCTGATCGGTATGTTCTGACATCAGTCTAGGTTTTCTGGACAGGGAGAGGGTCGTGGCAATGCCAAAGTTCCCTCCATCCTCTACTACGACGCCAACGGTAGCGTCAGAGCGATTGGGAACGAGGTACTCGCCACCAATGCCATCAACGATGCGGAGGAGAAGGGATGGAAAAAGGCAGAATGGTCGGTCGCCCACCATGTTATAATGTCCTGTTAATTTACTCATTGGATACAGGTGGAAACTCCACCTGCGTCCCAATCATCTAGCATCTACCCACATCAAGGACGAAGACGTACCCCCACTCCCGTTCGGAAAATCCGCAGTCGATGTTCTGACGGATTTCATTGGGTACCTCTTTGAATGCGCAGGGTACATATCCAGGAACACCACATGGGGTTTACCTGGGCATCAATCAGAAATTCCATCGAGTTTGTTTTCTCTCACCCAAACGGCTGGGAGGGTCTACAGCAGCAGAAATATCGTAAAGCGGTTGAAGGCGCTGGTCTCGTACCCTGCACGCCTGGGGGTAGATCTCATGTCCATATGGTCACTGAAGGCGAAGCGAGCTTGCATTATTGTATTTCAAGCCTACTCGAGGGGCCTAATAACTCCGGGCCACAAGGAATCGTTGTCATCGATGCTGGTGGAGGAACCATTGATCTGAGTGCTTATTCTGTGACATTCGACCCAATTGCGTGCAAAGAGGTTGCTCCAGCTGAGTGTATGCGCCTTACCCGGACAGCTTACACCTTTTTATTCATTTCTCTTCAAAGGTCACTTACAGGGTTCAGTGTTCGTCACACGTCGTGCAGCAAACCTGTTGCTAAGTTGTTGGCTTTTTCTTTGTGTCATATTCCATGTAACGAGCCAGATAAACTCTAATAACAGGAAAACTTGAAGGCTCACCTCACTGCAACATTGAGGAAATGGAAGATCTTACACACAAATTTGACCAATCAACAAAGCTCACTATTCGCAGCCCCGATGAACCAGTTTACCTCACTGTCGGCAATCTTCGATACAATAATCCCCAATTTAACATTAAACGTGGAGCATTGAGGTTGTCAGGGTAAGTTTTCGTTGAGTCTGATTCACTTTGTTATTGGCATGGTCTGATTCCGTGTCGTCCAGGGAGGAAGCCACAGGCTTGTTTGACGAATCCATCAAAGCCATCATCAATGTGTTCGAGCAACAACGCAAGGCTGTCAATACAAAGATCACTGTAACTGTTTCTCTTGTACCAAGTGGCACCACCCAAGGACCCCAAAAAAATTTCGGCAACGAAGAAGCAACAACATCGATAGCAAGCCCTCAAAACCCCCAACTATCCCCTAGGCCAACATCAACAGCCCTCTCATGTCCCTTGGGAGGAATAAAAAACCCCCCACGCCAAGGGACCCCCAAGATACCCATGACCGTGAACCCACCCCTTCCATGCAAACACAATCCAGATCAACCAAGCTCTCAAAAGACGAAATCACCAATCTCCCCTATGATGTCAAAAATGCGTCAGACGGTATAACTCATCTCAGTTCCCTTCTCTTAATCCTGATAGAAGAACCACTCACAACCAATCAACTTTCCACAGTGCTTCTCCATGTTACCCAAATGGGGAAAATTCCCAGACCAGCAATCGAAGCAATGCGAGCAATAGCATTCCTCATGGAATCGGAGGCCCAAGCACAACTAATAGAGCAAATCTCATCCAAAGCAATAGCCGCCCTCTCCCCCCAAGTTGTAGAACTACACATAGCGGTGGAATCCCTCAAAAACCATGCAGATACCCTCACCCAAAACTCTACACTATCAGCTATCTCTCTCGAAACCATTAATAACAACCTCACTAACACAACCCGCACTCTAGATCGCATTGACAACAAAATGAACACCCCACAACCACCCCACCAAACAAGCCCAAACACCCTGTCACCAACATACAGCTCCGCTGTCCGGAACACAGATCCCATCGCACGGCAAATCCAGGAAACACTCCTACGTCTTGATACCCAATCAAAACAAATACTAATCACCCCCCTCCCAGGCCTAAACCTCTATAAAGAAGGTGAAGATAGCTGCTCCCTACTCAGCAAAATCAAAAAAGCCATTACAAACATATGCTCAAACACCTCTGGCCCCCTAATCAACATCAAATCAGTCACCCCACTCCGCAATGGCCCCCTCCTCATCAAAACCTCCACCAAAGAAGAAGCAGACTGGATAAAAAGTGATGAAATCAAGTACAAACTAATAGAAGAACTAGATCTCCAAGCGGTCATCAAAGAACGCGTATACAACATAGTAGTCCCACATCTATCCATTCACTCATCCATTGACGATGCTAACCTCCTTCGTGAAACCAAAACCAAAAACAGATTAGAAAAAGGTATCCTAGACTCAGCCCGCTGGATCAAACCCCCCTACAGACACGACCCCAACCAACAACATGCACTCGCTATGTTCACCTTCCATGACCCAAAATCAGCTAACCTTTCAATACAAGATGGCTTATACGTAGATCAGCAAAAACTCTTTCCACGAAAGGACAAGAAAGAACCAACTCGCTGCGTCAAATGCCAAGGATGGGGACACATAGCAAAGAACTGCCCTTCCGACACCAACACATGCACCTCATGCGGAAACCGCCACCCTACCCCATGCTGCACGAATGCCCAAAAGAAATTCTGTGTCAACTGCCACAAGGACAGCCACCCCAGCTACAGCAGAGAATGCCCGGAATTCAAATGTCGCTGTCAAGAATTTGACCTTCATCACCCAAAAAACCTAATGCTGTACTTCCCAATGGAAGAAGCCTGGACTCAAGTAATTTTCCCACCCAAAGGTAAACCAACACTAACCACACCAACGGTGACCTGCACGAAATCCATTATGTGCTGAATCATGGTTATATTTCTCTCCTAATAATCTAGCCTAACCAACAGTTAGAAAATTCTAATACTTACACCATAGGTAGCCTACTATGTAAACTACCTACCCTCCAACTTTCAGCCTGATAGCTTTAAT
>JBBPRQ010000043.1:0-96108 GCA_038093095.1 Boletus insuetus | reverse complement strand
TGTTCATTTCGTACAGTGCTCATGCTGACCTGGAAACTCGGCCCCGCGTTGGCAACGGGAAACACAATTGTCTTGAAACCCTCCGAGTTCACGCCACTGACTGCAATTCGCGTGTGCCACCTCATAAACGAAGCTGGGTTCCCTCCTGGTGTCGTCAACATTCTCACTGGCTACGGTAACACCGTCGGCAATGCCATCTCTCATCACATGAAAATCGAAAAAATCGCCTTCACTGGTTCGACACTCGTCGGTCGCAAGATCATGGAAGCATCCTCCAAGAGCAACCTAAAGGACATGACACTTGAGTTAGGTGGAAAGAGTCCCAGTATTATTTTCGATGATGCGGACCTGGATCAGGCGGTAAAATGGGCCGCGTTTGGCATCTTGTTTGTCTTTTCTTCTCGAGTCAAGTCGAGTACTGACGTCATGTGCAGCTGGAACCAGGGCCAGACATGCTGTGCTGGATCTCGTATCTTTGTCCAGGAGGGAATTTTTGATGAGTTCCTCAAGCGTTTCACGGAGAAGGCTCGGTCAATCAAGCTCGGGGACCCCTTGGATCCCCAGACTACTCAGGGTCCCCAAGTCTCTGAGATCCAACTCAACGTGAGTTGTCTCAACTGACACTGCATTTCATTTCTAATGTCTCATACATGAATTCTGTAGCGTGTCATGGGTTACATCCAATCCGGCAAGGACGCTGGTGCAAAAATCGAGATCGGAGGTGAACGTCACGGCACGGAAGGCTACTTCATCCAACCCACTATCTTCACCAACACCTCCCCAGACATGAAGATCGTCCGGGAAGAAATCTCTGGTCCCGTCGGTGTTGTCATTAAATTCAAGGACGAGGACGACGTGGTCCAACAGGCTAATGACACCTTTTACGGTCTCACTGCCGCTGTGTTCACTCTAAACTTGAACCGGGCAATCAAGACTGCGCACCGACTCAAGGCAGGCACGGCTTGGGTCAACTGTATACACCAGACTGATCCGAGTGTGCCATTCGGAGGATTCAAGCAGAGCGGCATGGGGAAGGAGATGGGCGAGTATGCGTTACATCAGTGTGTTCTTTTTTTTCCCATGTTCCGTGCGTGTTGGTGTGCTGAGATGCCGCGCTAGCTATACTGCTGTCAAGTCCGTGCACATCAACCTCGGCATCACGCTGTAAACCGTCGAAGAACAGGAGAAGGAGGTCAGAAGTTTACCAACGATCATATGTATTATTCTCCCCCGCTGTTGAGCAAATCACGAAAGTTGCCTCCCACATGTCTTATTTGCTGTTTTTTTTTGCAATGATGTCGATTTGTGTCGCCGATGATTGTCCGAACCAGATAGACATAATTTTTCAAGACCTTTCCAACACAAGGTTGGTGCGAACGGTGCGTGTCGAAAGAATAAAGTCCAAACCGACCATTGATAGACACCTGAGAGATGTAAGGTAAACAGTGACAATAGGAACACAAGCCAATGGATACATGGTGTAGGGCATTATTCAATTCTTATTGCGAGGCGCAAAACCAGTGCGCCTCTGGGACCTTCGTTGACTTATCTGATCTGTCTGCGAGAAAACAAGGACCAACGGCAATCGTGACAAAAACTCTTGCAAATAATGCATCTGGAAGAGTGATATCTAATACACCCCAGCGAAAGTTACGAAAGTTAACCGCAGGCTTGTTGACTACCTGAGCTCCGCTGTTCAATACTCTCGACTCTCGACTCTCGAGGTCCCCATAGCCTTATGTAATACCCAACGTAAGGATGTCCGAAGCCGAAGCCACACGCGGGGGTGAACGACTTGCCTCTTCGTTCGACTCTTCGTTCTGCCTACGGGAGACTATGTCCATGCCATCATTCCGTCCACAAAAACACTTTCGCTCAAAGGAAAATGCACCAAAGAAGCTGTAAAAAGCTGTCATGTTAAACGAGTAGTATGTTTACTGACTCGTGCACTGTGCTGCCTAGCGTGCATCATGGTTTCAGAGTCGGGCGAGCAAGCAAACGCGGAAAGAAACGGGGCCCGGAGGAGAATGTTCACACTCCAAGCCGAGCCAAACAGTCTTATCTATGCAGGCGGTACTTGCACCTGGTGTGACTGAACGGAAAACGGCAACCAGGAGTCGGATGGGAAGATGTTTCAGCATTTCAAGCGTTCCCTTGTATCCCCGAAACACGACCCGAGGTCAGGAATGCCCTGTGGAAGGTGTAGTGACGCTGCACGGCCAGATCCGAGTCGACTTGATGATTCAAATATTCACATGCCAAGCCTGCGTGCTTTTATGTGGGGCGACCCGGGCCGTGTCCTGGTCCATTTTCGAAAGCTCTGCCTAGTATGTACGAGACGCTGGATAAATAGACAAGCTGCTGTCACGGCACCATTTGCTTGGCGCGGAGGGAGAGAGGAGAGGGGTAAAGGGCGGAGAACTACTGTTGCCATCAGAACGCAGGAAAATCACTGCCAAGCGAAAGCTAGACTCTGACGATCTGAGATATCGCATCTTACGAATAATGCCAAGTACTACTACCAGCACCGTCGGTGAATGCGTCGTATTGTAACCTGGCATGATTCTACGCTATTTGTGGGGTGACACCACCTGATCAATCGAATTAAGAGCCGACGCACCCTATATATACTACGCACCCTCCCATCTCCTCGTTCTCTTTCCCCACCAACATCCACCATGCCCTCTGTCTTCACATACGAATTCAACGCCCCTACCTACAAGGGAAAGGTCTCCTTTGACACAGGTATCTTCCTCAATGGCAAATTCGTCGACGGTTCTGACCGTACGACCATCGAGTAAGATCTATCATTGAGACCCCGAGATCTTATCTGTTGACACTCGTCGACCTCCGCAGCGTTATTAACCCAAGCGAGTGTGATGCCTTTGTGTAGACCTCCTTCTGATTAACAATGTTCATCAGCGACTGGAAAGGTCATCACCGCCGTTTCCGAGGCCACCCCCAAGGATGTCGACACTGCCGTCGATGTCGCTCAAAAAGCCTTTGATACTGTTTGGGGTTTGAATTGCCCGGGTACTCAACGTAGCATCCTCCTCGGAAAGCTTGCTAAGTTGTTGGAGGAGCACGCTGATGAGCTCGCTGCTCTTGAGTCACTCAACAATGGTGGAGTCACCTTGCATATATATCCTTCACCATGAGCATATTGATTCATTTTGTAGGAAAAACATTCTACTGGTCCAGAAATGCTGATGTGGCTGCCTCCATCGACTGTATTCGCTACTACGCTGGATGGGCAGATAAGATCAGCGGTCAGGTGCAAGAGGTCAGTCTCTAACGGTCACTTCCCGTAAAGGCAAATCTCACCGAACCCTCAGACATCTGAAGCTAAACTCACATATACTCGTCACGAGCCCATCGGTGTCGTCGGTCAAATCATCCCATGGAATTTCCCTTGTAAGTAGGGCACTCTGTCTTGATATCAGGAATTGACGTTTGTTTCTGTAGTGCTCATGTTGGCTTGGAAAATTGGCCCCGCGTTGGCCACGGGAAACGCTATCATCCTCAAGCCCTCTGAGTTCACCCCCTTGACCGCAATTCGCGTATGCCACCTCATCAACGAAGCCGGTTTCCCTCCTGGTGTCGTCAACATTATCACTGGTTATGGTCACACTGTCGGCAATGCCATCTCTCATCACATGAAAATCGAGAAAGTCGCCTTCACTGGTTCGACCCTCGTCGGTCGCAAGGTCATGGAAGCATCCTCCAAGAGCAACCTGAAGAACGTGACACTTGAACTGGGTGGAAAGAGCCCCAATGTTATTTTTGACGATGCCGACTTAGAGCAGGCCGTAAATTGGGCTGCGTTTGGCATCTTGTCCGTCTTTCCTTCTCGAGTCAAGTCGAGTACTGACGTCATGTGCAGCTGGAACCAGGGCCAGACGTGCTGTGCTGGATCTCGTATCTTTGTCCAGGAGGGAATCTACGATGAGTTCCTCAAGCGTTTCACGGAGAAGGCTCGGTCAATCAAGCTCGGGGACCCCTTGGATCCCCAGACTACTCAGGGTCCCCAAGTCTCTGAGATCCAGTTTAACGTCAGTTGCCAAGTTGCATTTCATTTCCTGTATCTTACACATGAATTCTGTAGCGTATCATGGGCTATATCAAATCCGGAAAGGAAGCCGGTGCCAAAGTCGAGGCCGGTGGTGAACGCCAGGGGACGGAAGGCTACTTCATCCAACCCACCATCTTCACCAACACGTCCCCTGACATGAAAATCGTTCAAGAAGAAATCTTTGGTCCCGTCGGTGTTGTTATCAAATTCAAGGACGAGGACGACGTGGTCCGACAGGCCAACGACACCTCTTACGGTCTCGCTGCCGCTGTGTTCACTCAAAACTTGAGCCGGGCAATCAAGACTGCGCACCGTCTCAAGGCAGGCACGGCCTGGGTCAACTGCATAAACCAGTTGAGTTCGAATGTGCCATTCGGAGGGTTCAAGCAGAGCGGCATCGGGAGGGAGTTAGGCGAGTATGCGTTGCACAAGTATGTCCCCGTGGGAATCTTCTGTGTGTTAGTGCACTGACATGCTGCACTAGCTACACCGCTGTCAAGGCCGTCCACGTCAACCTTGACATCAAGCTTTAGAGCACGTAAGACTGAAAGGAACAGGTCAGAAGTTCATCAACGAGCATGTGTATTCACAGGGTTTCCCCAGCGTCTTGAGTTCCTCGTGAAATTTCCCTCCCACTTGTATTATTTGCTTAACGATGTCAATTGTGTCGCCGACTGTCATTTGTATACAACTATAACCTTGTGCGTACTATAGGAGTAAAACATCCTCCCAGCTTTGTATGTGTGTGGGCTCCAGAACACAGTTCCTAATCCTGCGAACAGCACATGAGGAACGCCCATGCCAGCTAATTGTTTGTGCGCAGCCCGTAAGTGCGCCGCAACCAGCACTACTCAACAGTCTCCAGAATTATTGGGCAAACGGGGAAGGCACCAAAGTTGATGGGAAACGCTACTTATTCAAAGTCGAGTGAAAATCGACTACACACGGACGACCTTAATGGCAAGACAGGATGGAGGACAAACAGTACAGGCAGGGACTGCCACAGATGCCGTGGTGCCACCGGAGGTAGTCTGGCACCCCGGGCAAGTGCCCTTCTCACACGTATTATGTTCCCCCTGGCTATTCACCTCATTACAGTCACATTCCTTGGAACAATCTGTACACCCTTCGGCATCCATAACCGGAAAACCAGCCTACAACGCAGGGATGTAATGACACCATCAGGAATCATGTTCTCACTTCCCATGTATCGAACATTACTGACCTGCCTCTGTGCCTGAAACCTCGGAGACGACCAACAAGAATCATCTCCTCCTTTGATCCTGCACAACACGTTAGGATCACCTTGTCTTCGCCAATTGGAAAAGAAGACTGACATGTATGTCTCATGACCCGAGGAAACAATCCTCCACTTCTTACAGGAATCGTCGTCTGCTTTGAGGCAAAGCGAGCCGTCCCTCATCTTGTCAACACATAGCTCTCCGATCAAAATCTTGTATTCGTCAACCGCGTCGTCTCTGATGAGTGTAAACTGCAACGTTTAGCGACCGTCAATATAAAGACAGCCTGTATCGGTATAAGTGATCGTACGGTTGGTACAGGACTGATATCCTCAGGAAGAACGCCGATCGTGACGTCTTGGAGAGGCCCAAGATAATATGTCCCAGCCGTGGTCGGGACGCTGAGAATATATTTCCCAGACTGAATAATCGGATCCATTTGAGTACGAGGTAGCTGTGGAACTAGACTGGAAGGATGGAGAAGATAGATATCTCTGGAAAGAAAGGAATCGCTGGACGTGCGTGTCAATATTTATACGGGGACGGCGAACCTCGTTATCTAGCCCCATCGCTCTGGACGCTACTGCTCCACATTGCCATCTTGCGCCCAAGCGCCCACATCCTATTTCCATCAGCTGATGCGTCTGAAACGAGATTGACGACCCCGGGGCTGTTCTATGTCAGCAATTCCGTCCGTCGAAAGCGCCCGCATACCATTTCCGAGCTAGTCCGGTCGGCGGCAACACTGACCTTCAGTCAAGCTTTAGACGGTGTGCTTGATTCTGCCGAGGTTATACGCTCGATGCAGAACGGCCTCATCTTTGTTCCAACACTTTCTCGGTCTAGTGGATAAATTCTGTCTGTACCGCTCTTCCACCTCGTTAAAGCGCCAGGATTTCAAATACCCGGCTTCGAGCGCTCATGGCTGTCCTGACAGTGAGAAAATGAACTGCGCAGACAATCAGAAAATGATAGTAGTTCCGACAAGGTATTTTGGCCGTACCTCACGGTGCATACTATGATATCGTTGAAAGCGAGCCGGCAGAGAGCATACACGTGGGCGATCATCGGTACCGTCGTCAAGTGGGCTGGTCGACCTTGTACGACAGTAACGACACACGTTCTGATTTGTTTTTCTCTGTCAGTTGGTCCGAAGGACTCAGCTGGACATGCGAGACTCACTTCGAAGGGTCCGTGCTAGGATCACGTGATTCACTGACATCTGCCCGCAAGTTTTGCCTTTTTTTTATTTACCAGCCTGAGACTACTCATGGCTTTTCGATATTTTAACAGGCGTGCTTAATTCTGTGTCACTCGAGGCAGTGAGTGCTTGTCCCGCCTTGATACAGGACTGAGCTAGCCCATGGGAACTCCCATTCAACGGTTCCAGTACGTTCATGCGCAGCTCAGAACAACGGTCGTGGGGCAATGATCCTCGCGACGATCTGGCAACATGAATCACGAATCATGATGCTCACCAGAAGAACAACGTATCCCATACATGCTCACCTGCCATATCCGTCACAACGCTGAATAGTTTTTACCCTTGTGGTGGAACGTGGATTCGTTCTAATCCCATCCTTCATCGTTGTCATTGTTTATGCCCCGGGTTCATCCGACCAAATTCGAGCCCATAACGAGCCCTAAATGTCATCGCCCAGCAAATCTGGTGAGTGCCTTGAGAATTTCCAGCCTCAAGAACCTAATTTTCAGGGGATGAACGTAACGTCGTGCGCATGGAACGTGAACCACGCATGTGTATTGTTGTGTGAACAAACAGAACAGATTTAAAATCAGATGACTAGCCCCCTTACATTGAATCAGACACATCGCCCCAAGATGTCTTCCAGCAAGGCCTTGTACAGCGAGGTTTTGTATCTCCGACAGTTTGGATTCTGCCAAGGTTAGTTATTCCTTGCGTATTTTTGATCATTGGGCGCGCTCAACCTATCGTCAATCAGTCGCATCTGCTGCTGCATTACTTTATGATTATCGTACGTCTGGGATCATTTGCTATATCTATATTTGTATCCTCGTCGACCGCTGTAGTGCTCCTGTTCGGAAGTGAGGTGAGATCTCGCTCTTCCCTGGATGTCGAGAAAACACTGATACATACGTTGATCAGGTTGATCTTATTTGGGTGGGCAATGTTTTCCATTATTCTTTCTTTGGACTAACGTTCGCAAAGGCTAGAGACTGGAATCTGGTCACGTTCTTGTACGCAACCGTACGATATCTGAGTATTTTCCTGATTTTGTACGTTCGTAATGCTTATGAAATACTAAGTCGAGTTAACCGGATTCCAGGGATACCATATTTTGTAAGGAATTTTGCACCATCCGCTTGTCTAAAGTGCTAACAGATCCAGATACGAATAACCTGACTTGGCGTGCAAACGTGAGTTCTATGCATACAATTCTGCACATCCATTGAACCCAGCTTATAGGAGTAAGAAGTTCTCCGGTTTACCCTGAAGGGGGACCTGACATTTTAACTCACGCTCCTTTTTCCTATTCTAGATGTGGGTTACATTGTTCTCTTCACGTAACTTAGAAAGACTGATAATGAGTGACAATTATCAGGTCTCGCATGGTACGAAACCCGTACGTGGGTTTGGTACGTCTTTCGAACTGCAATGGATAGTGCGTTGCTCAACCTCCCTTGTTGGCGCTATTGATTGATAAGTTGTGTTTATAGTCATTATGATGAAAAGGATATACGTTCTGAGCCGAGCCGTGCCGAGCCGCTTCTTGAGCTCGTCTAAATGGGTCGTGGCAACTATGGTAACCGCCTTCATCATGAAGAATGCGTTTTCCATCACCATGTCGCTGCTGGCTTTAGGTCCGGGCAGCCATCTGATTTGTAAGTGGTTCCTGTAGAAGCCAGCCATGAGCGCTCACAGTAAGCGTGCAATATAGACCATGAACACGATATTGCAGGCATCCATGTGTGTGGCATCCGTGTCCCAAAGGCGAACATCTTGGTATCTGCGCAAATCCCCGTACTGGCTTTTGAGGTGTTGGTCTTTGGTCTCGCGTTCACTTATTTCGTCGCCCATGTTTGGGGGTTTTGGCATGCCAATGAATTCAAAGTGTGGAAGGTAGGGGACTTTTTGCGAATCCTGGTCCGCGACAGCACGATCTATTTTGCGATGTATGTCTATCTTGCCAATAGGTTACTTGACAGATCTAATACGGATGTCATGGTTTCAGTATTGCCGCGGCTACTGCTCTGGACTACGGAAACCTGGAAGCTTCTGGGCCGGTGAGTAACAATTTAAACCTTCAACGCCCAAACTCGTGTATACATCGAACCAACAATTTAGACTGTCTACGCGGCTATATCGTTAGCATTACAGAACTTCCTTCCATTCTGTTTCGCTCCTCGGCTGGTCATCAACGTGAAGGAATACGAAAATAGGACATACATGGGTGGTGTATCTGGCGAAGAGCTGAGCACCCTGGTATTCAACGAGGACCATCTCACACAAGGTACAGATCGAAGGGAGGATCTTGTATAAATAACATCGTCGTGTAGTTGCTGAGTATGTATGGTTCGGAATTTACATTATAGTATAAGTGTAGCATTCTACTATTTATCGTCCCAGAAGAAATCTTAGGTCCTGTCGGTCTTATTATTGAATTTCAAGGACGAGGACCACATGCACTGAATTTGACAAGTCAACTACACAGTTAAATAAGGTTAAGTACGTTAGCTAACTGATTCAAGGCAGGTAACTGTATAAGCCAGTTGTATTTGAGTGTGCCATTAAGTGGGTTCATGCAGAGCAGATCGGGAGGCAGCTGGTGAATACGCGTTGCACATCATTTTCTCTATCGTGTGTATGCTGGTGTACCGATGTATGGAAAGCCAGACAACCGTGCTCACCCGGTTCAAAAATCCGGTCGCGCTGACAAACTAGAAATCATCATTGTGAGGAGCTCTTGTTTACACTTTAGTAAGTGCCAGTCGGGTTCGGGTGCTCGGTAGGTCTCCTGGGAGGTTTTGCAGGTGACGTAGGTGAACCAGGTATGTTCACCGTCTTGCATTCGCATTCTTCGCGCTGATCCGACTTGCCTTCGCCTAGCAGTCTCGTTTCGACTCGTTCCGAGTCGCAGCGTGCGTCGTTCATTGCGTCGTCCTTCCAGCCTTGTTTCCAATCGCATTGGACCTGAGGTATTTTGACCGTACTTCAAGGCCTCATGGTGTGTATCATATATGATGTCGAACCCGGGCTGGACCAAGCAGCAGCCTGAGTGGTGTTTCATTGCGCCCAAGTCTGCAGAATGACTGCCATTTGTTACTTGTATCTGTTTGTATTGATTTGTCAGCAATACATCCACCCCTTCTCTCTCGCCCTGTCTTGCGCATTGATTTGTGTGTGTGCATGACGTTCGCTTTCCCGGTCCTGGATGGTGGACTTATCCGCGTTCGTTCTGTCCCGTGCATTCCCACACCAGCGCGCACGTCTTGAAAAATGGTGTTCGAGTGCGTTTGAAGGTAACGGTCTTTGTCGTGCGGGATATTTGTTACATTCACAATTAAGACGAATGTTAGGGAAACTCGTCGGTCCGTCCCGGATACGTCGCGCGCCTACCCTCTCTCGCATTGTCCCCCGCATTCCTGCGCTTGTGTCAGGTTTTGCTGCCGAATACCCTTGCACGTCGCATCCCCGTGCGTGCGCACACAACTACAACCCGTCGTCGAGTCAGACGGTGGATCTACCCCTTTCCGCCACTTCCTGTGTATTTCCGTGCCTGCGCGTCCAACTTGACGCAAAGGGTCTTTCATCCAAAGGTATCGTCGGTCCAATTCGGGTATGTTGCGCGCCCACCCTTTCTCGCACTGTCCTGCCCATTCTCGCGCTTGAGTCGGGTTCTGCCACAGATTCGCCCTTTATGGGTGTATTTTGTATGTCTCATTTGACGCGGATGTTAAATTCGTTGCCTTTCGTGTTTCCAGGTCTGTCGAGAACTGATACCGAGCTGAACGACCTTGCATGACATACGTTCTGATTCATCGTTCGTCTTTTTGGCATACCGTTTTAGGCTGGGCACCATGGTGTATGGATAATACTACCGTGAGAGCCACCAGAGAACGACCCGGTGACATCATCCATTGATTCTGACGGTCCAAAGGATGGCGCACTGTCGTGCAGCGAGGCACGAGCGGAGCCACAGTGTAAGATCTTCGGACAAGCGACGTAAGCGGGCGGCGCCCCTTGTTCTCGCACCACCACCTCGTCGCTCGTCCTCCCTGCACCGCTCATCTTCGCCCATTTCAGCGCACCCGCCCACCACACACCCTGCCTCCATCTTCCATTCCGGCTCCTCGCAGCTCACCCTGGGGTTCGGAGCGCGCGAGCCCAACTGCCGTGCATACGCGCCTGCGAGGTGTTCCCACCCTCCCTCGCAGCTCACGCCGTACCCGGCAAGTCGGGCTCCCGTCTCGGGCCGAAGAGCAGTTTGCGCTCTTGCCTAGTCAGTCGGCCTCTTCCCTCTTCCCTCTCCTCGACCTAGCACACAGAGCGACGTCCAAAGAATCTAAGTAATACCAGCTACCATTTTCATCACGTATCATGTAAGCCAATGGCCCCATCCAAGTTGTCATGCACAATGTACAATGTCATGAATATCATGGACATTGGTCATCGTGTGATGATCCTCGTGCCGATCTAGCTCCATGAACCATAGATTACGGTGCTCCAACGGAAGAACAAGGTATTCCAACTTCTCTAGCCGCCGTATCTGTCACAATGCTGAACAGCTTTCACGTTCCTTGTTGAATGTGGACTTATTCGTATTTAATCCCATTCTGCACCATAGTTACTCAGTACACAACGTTTACATCTCCTTAATTACGGATTTCTAATTTGAGCGCTGAACACCGCCCAACGTGCCTTGACCACATTGTCCAGCCAATCCTGTGAGTGCCCTGAAATGGCTCCAGCCGCAAAGAGCCTAATTGTCTGGGAATGAACGTGACCTTCTTATCAGGAACCACGTAAACTGGTGTCGATAAATAAATGAGATAGATTTAAATTGGATAACGAGTCCCCTCGTGTTCGAACCAACCGCCCCATGATGTCTGCCAACGATGCTTTGTTCAGCGAGCTTTTGTACCTCCGACAGTTTGGATTCTGCCAAGGTTGGTCATCCCTTAACTGCCTTTCATCATCGGGCGCGCTCAATCCATCTTCAATCAGTTGCATCCGCTGCCGCATTGCTATATGATTTTCGTATGTTTGAGATATTCCTTGCTAGATTTTGACTTAAATCCGAGTGTATTGTCGGTCGCTGTAGTGCTCCTGTTCGGGAGTGAGGCGAGCCATTTACCTGCTCCTCAGACGCTGAAAAAATACTGATAGATGTTGATCAGGTCGATCTTATCTGGGTGAGTGATCTTTCTGTATTATCTTTGCTTTGGACTAACACTTGCAAAGGATAGAGACTGGAATCTGGTCACATTATTGTACGCGATCGTGCGATACTTGGGCTTTTTCCTTATATTGTGAGTCACCAATGCCTGCAAGGGAGTTTGTTGAGCTAATTAGACTCCAGGGATACCATATTTTGTGAGGGGTTTGCATCGTCCGCTTGTCTGCGATACTAATAAATGCAGATACGAATAACTTAATTTGGAGTGCGAAAGTGAGTCGTTATTTTGTACCGATTCAATTCTGCACATACGCATCCAATTGAATCCAACTTGTAGGAGTAAGAAAGTCTCCGGTTCACCATGAAGCAGGAGCTAATTACTCAACTCATGTTCCTTTTCCTATCCTAGATGTGGGCTACCTTGTTTTCCCCGAGCATAGTAACACTGACGATGGGGGTCGATTATCAGGTCTCGGATGGTATGAAACCCGTACGTGGGTTTTGTACGTCTTTCGAACTGCAATGGATAGTACGTTGTTCAGCCTTTTCTTGTTGGTGCTATCATTTAATGACATGTTCATAGTCATTATGATGAAGAGGATACACGCATTGAGCCGAGGTGCATCAAACCGCTTTCTGAGCTCATCTAAAGGGGTTGTGGCAACTATGGTGACTGCCTTCATCGTGAAGAATGCTGTTTCCATCACCCTGTCGCTGTTGGCTTTAGGTCCGGGCAGTCATCTGAGTTGTGAGTGGTACCTGCAGAAAATAGTTGCAAGCGCTCACAATAAGATAGACGATGACTACGATTTTATAGGCACCCATGGGTGTGCCATCATTCTCCCAAGGGAAAACATCTTTGTATCCGCACTAATCCCTATACTGGTTTTTGAGGTGTTCATGTTTGGCCTCGCGTTCAGTTACTTTCTTGCCGATGCTTGGGGCTCTTGGCGCGACAATGAATCCAAAGTGTGGAAGGCAGGCGACCTTGTTCAAATCTTGGTTCGCGACAGCACGATATATTTTGCGATGTATGTCTCCTTGCCAATCGGTTAATTGCTGGATCTGATCCGGATCTCATTGTCTCAGTATTACTGCTGCCACCGCTCTAGACTACGGAAACTTGGAAGCTTCTGGGCCGGTGAGCAAAGATTCAAAGATTCAGCGCCAAATCTCATGTGTATACATCAAACCAACAATGCAGACCGTCTACGCAGCCATATCGGTGGCATTGCAGAACTTTCTTTTGTATTGTTTCGCCCCTCGACTCGTCCTCAACATGAAGGGACACAAAAATAGGGTACATAGGACCAGATTTGACCACGCGCTAAACAACGTGGTGCCCAACGAAGGCCATCTTCCACGAGGAATAGATCAAATGCAGAATTTTGCATAAACAGAAGATTGTGCTGTTGTCTTATTCTTGAGTCTGACTGGTTCGGAATTCCCGTAGAGGTGCGGATGTTGCATTTATCTTCGCCTGAATCGTCTCTGATAGTTCACATCAGGCAGGGCATAAGATCCCATACTTGTATTTCCATAGTAGACTATTCATCGACATCTGTCTGTCTTCGTGCCAACTCATGTCAATGAACCTTGGCTCACTCATATTCATAATCGTTCCCATGTACCCTTCGAATCACCCTGCAATTCCCTGGATTTTAAGTCACGTTCCCCGTGGCATTCGCGTGGTGAAGCTAAATGGGATGCAAGTGTCCCCACGTTGCATTGCATAATCCCGAGCGACATCGACTGCATTGAGAGAGTTTCTGTAGGAATGAGATGACGACACGCGAGGCTATCGAGGAACAGTACTCAGTCGTCGTGAACAACGGACTAGATGTATTCGGGTATTTACCTATCGAGGAACAGTACTACGTATGGGTTAGCTCGAGTAGGTGAAGACAATACTAAGTAACTCACCTCAGTCGTCGTGAACAACGGACTGAGGTGTTCGACAAAGAACCAGGATCTTATATACGAAAATAAATGTATAGTACGACAAGGAGATAAAAGGATCTTGATAGATCCGGGTACAGGACTGAGTGAAGTATTAAATACGCGGTAAGGACAATGTGCTCATACAATAAGGAGAATATACCCGAGAAATGCAAGGGACGCGCACCATGTGCGCACCGGTGATTTGCTCGGCCCGACGACGGTGCGGCTGCGCACGCGGTTGCATATTCCAACATGCATTACCCCCACCGACCCGGGGCCCAACGATTCTATGTGATCTACTCTTCCGCGGGCGATTCAGATGACAATGTGATGCTCTTGTCCCTCCGTTGTTGCAGCGCGAGTAACGATTCCTTGACGAGAATCCCATTAGCGGAGGTTCAATTCTTGTACGAGTGTATAGTCGTGAAGAAGGGATCGAAGATAAATACATACTGAATTCTGAATGTCATTGCAAGGTCGTCTTGAAACACTAGTTTAACTGTTGGAGAACAGCCCGTGTGTGGTAACTTCATTACACTCGTACACAGTAGTCCCACTACGTTTCCTTTTATGGACATCGCTCATATCATCGCGCGTCGCGCGCTCCTCCAGTCTCGCACCACTCGACTGGAGGTACCTTGTAAGTAAGCTTCATAGTTGCTTTCACCCTTTTCTACCATACTGACATAGAGTAGTTATTCTCTGTCTCTGTCTAGCACATCCGATTTCAACAGTAATGTCACCGCCTCCCAGTCCGAGAGGCGGTTGAGGTGTTCTAACGACGGCTGGGCTAACATTATCCCGCGATGCTTCCTCAGACAACCGGAGAATGGAAAGACTCGCACACGCTAGGCCCAGAGGATTACGGAGTAAGGATTTACCGTGTCTCTGCCAGACCCTGCTGTCCCCTTCTCTACTCAACATACAATATTAAAGAACGTGACACTTGAACTGGGTGGAAAAAGCCTCAATATTATTTTTGACGATGCCGACCTGGACCAGGCCGCAAATTGGGCTGCATTTGGCATCGTTCGTCTTTCCTTCCTTCCCGAGTCAGGTCGAGTGCTGACGTGATGTGCAGCTGGAACCAGGTGTGCCGGATCTCGTATCCTTGTCCAGGAGGGAATCTACGATGAGTTCCTCAAGCGTTTCACCGAGAAGGCTCGGTTAATCATGCTCGGGGTCTCTGAGATCCAATTTTACGTCAGTTGCATTTCATTTCCTGTATCTTACACATGAATTCTGTAGCGTATCATGGGCTATATTAAATCCGGTTGAAAGGAAGCAGGTGACAAAACCGAGGCCGGCGGTGAACGCCAGCGCACGGAAGGCTACTTCATCCAACCCATCATCTTCACCAACACGTCCCCTGACATGAAAATCTTTGGTCCCGTTGGTGTTGTTATTACATTCAAGGACGAGGACGAGGTGGTCCGACATGGCCAACGACACCTTTTACGGTCTCGCTGCCGCTGTGTTCACTCAAAACTTGAGCCGGGCAATCAAGACTGCGCACTGACTCAAGGCAGGCACGGCTTGGGTTCACTGTATAAACCAGTTGAGTTCGAATGTGCCATTCGGAGGGTTCAGGCAGAGCGGTATCGGAAGGGAGCTGGGCGAATATGCATTGCACATGTGCGTCCCTTGGCAATCTCCCTGGACCGTGTGTTGGTGCATTGACATACCACACTAGCTACACTGCTGTCAAGGCCGTGCACCTCAACATCAACATCAAGCTGTAAAACATGTACTATCCGTAGTTTCCCCACACGAAGTGGGGGAAGCCAGAATCGTTCCGTTCCGCTCTCTGCAAGACCGTGTCAAAAAATTGCGTAATAGTTTCACGTGACTCTGAATCGTCCTGCTGCTGTACTACGGTTGCATGCGCTACGACGTATTAACCCTATCTGGAGTCGGGGACTGGCGCACTGCGCCGCTACCGATCCATAGTTTCCCCATCGTCTTGCCTTGCTCGCGAAATTTCCCTCCCTTTGTATTATTTGCTTAACGATGTCAATCTCGTCGCCGACTGTCATTCGAACACATTCGTCGTGTACAACAGTAACCATCGGCATATGTGCGTAAGAGCAAAAAAACATCATCCCTACTTTGAACGCGGGAACGCCCATGCCAGCTCATTGTTTGTACGCAGTTCGACGGTGTATCCCATCTGCACGCAGCACCACTCGACGTCCCCAGAGTTATTAGGCAAGCGGAGAAAGCACCGAAGGCTGACGGCTTTCGTTTGCAGATCACCCTACAGTTTCGGAGGTCCTATTGAACATACCCCACAACTGATAGACTACACACGAACGAACTTGATGGCAGAACAGGATGGAGGACAAACAGTACAGTCAATGACTGCTTGCACGGATGCCGTGGTGTCACCGGAGGTAGTGGTTTTCTCGTCGCCCATCTCACACATTCCCCCATTTCCACAATTACATGGGTCACCATCTACAATTGGAAAACCAGCCTGTCGCGCAGGGTATCAGAGATCACGTACTTTCCATGTAATGAACCTGCTGACCTGTTGGCGTACCAGAAACAGCGGCGAAGCCCAACAAGAACAGTCTCCCCTTTTGATCCTGGAAACATGTTAGGATCCCCTTGTCCCCGACAATCAGAAACAATACCAACATGTATGTCTCATTTCCCGAGGAAACGTTTTCACAGTGGCCGTCGTCCGCTTTAAGGCAAAACTCTCCGTCTCCCATCTCGTCGACACATAGTCCTTTGGTCAAAATCTTGTATTCGTCAACCCCACCGTCGTTGATGAGTGTAGACTACAACATTTTAGCAACGGTCAGCATAATGACAGCCTGTGTTGGTGTGTGTAATCGTACGGCTAGTAGAGGACTGGCGCCCTCGGGAAGAATGCCGATCGTGTATGGGTTATCTTGAAGAGGCCCAAGGTAATATGTTCCAGCCGCGGTCGGGATGCTGAGAACATATTGTCCAGGCGGAATAATCAGATCCATCTGGGTACGAGGTAACTGGGTGTTAGATTGGAAGGATGGAGAGGATGTAGTATCTCTGAAGAGAAAGGAATTACTGGACGAAGATGTCGATATTTATACGCGGACGGCGAATATCTAGCCCCATCGCTCTTGCGCCAAAGCACCAAATGGCCCCGCTTTCCATCAGCTAATGCATCTGAAACGAGATTGACGACCCTGTGGGCTATTTCTATGTCAGCAATTCCGTCCCCACATGCTACTAGTATTTCCGAGCTAGTCCGGTCGGCTGCAATCACACTGGCTAGGATCACGTGATTTGCTCAAAGTGCTTGCCGGCAAGTACGCTAGCTTTACGCCTTTACCAGCCTGAGACTACTCGTGGCTTTCGATATTCCAACAGGCGTGCTCAATCCTTCGTGTTCGCAATGATGTACTGATGCACCATTGTAATGAGGTGCCATTCAGCAAATCATACGATCACTTTGTTGGAACTTTGTGGCGCTTCATACTTGATCCGATGCATCAGCCGCAGCCATGCGACTTACCATGTTTGGTAACCGCTCGGATTGACAGGTACAGCAATGAGTCATACCCATAGGCCCGTGCTGTACCCACACCCTGCTCTCGCCTATTTGTCACTGTGGCATCTCCGACACCATCGCATCACCGTTGTCGTCACGGTGTGGTAGGTTGCTGATGGGCCATCGCAGCAGGGTAAGGTCTGTTGCCAGTCTAGTACTAAATTAAGTAAGGAAGTAAGAAATTGTGATTACATACTCCAACTTTGCGCCTCTCAGACGCTCACTTGGTCGCTCTTTCCCCAATCTGTTGTTTCTGACTCTCACCGTTTTTGGGTATCGTCGATCAGTCTGTGTGAATGGGTTTAATGGCCGTCTGTAAGATTTAATTACTATCACGACGGGCTTGCGGGTACGAATGCCCAGAGCCTGAGAGGGCCAACCGTACCACGACCAGGTCTTGGCTGGTATGGTAAGTCGCGACGCACGCCCTCACCTCGAGCGCAATGCGCTCGCTAGCAGTCACGTTTCGACTCGAAACGAGTCGCAGCGTGCGCCGCTCATTGCGTCGTTTCCAATCGCATTGGATCTGAGGAATGCGCGGGACAATGCGAGAGAGGGTAGGCGCGCGACGTACCCGGGACGGACCGATGAAGTTTCTCTAACATTCGTCTTAATTGTGAATGTAAGAAATATCCCGCAGGACAAACTTACAAAAGACCATTACCTTCGAACGCACTCGAACGCCGTTTTTCAAGACGTGCGCGCTGGTGCGGGGATGCACAGGACAGAACGAACGGATAAGTCCACCATCCGGAACGACTGGAAAGCCTACGTCATGTGTACCCACACAAGTCAATGCGCATGACAGGGCGAGAGAAGGGGTGGATGCACTAGGCTGATGTATTGCTGACAAATCAATACAAACAGATACAAATGGATTAGCTGAAACACCCACCAGCACCAGCCCGGGTCGACATCAAATATGATACACACCATGAGGCCTTGAAGTACGGTCAAAATACCTGCGCTTGAGTCAGGTTCTGCTGTCGAATCGCATCGCATTCCCGTGCGTGCGCACACAACTACAACCCGTCGTCGAGTCACACGGTGGATCTACCCCTTCTCGCCACGTCCTGTGCATTTCCGTGCCTGCGCGTCCAACTTGACGCAAAGGGTGTTTCATCCAAAGGTAACGGTCTCTTTTCAGTGGGATATTTGTTACATTCACGCTCAAAATGGATTTTAAGAAATTCTCGTCGGTCCAATTCGGGTACGTTGCGCACCCACCCTTTCTCGCACAGTCCCGCCTATTCTTGCGCTTGAGTCGGGTTCTGCCACCGATTCGCCCTTTACAGGTGTATTTTGTATGACGCGGATGTTAATTTCGTTGCCTTTCGGCAGATTGTTGTGTTTCCAGGTTCGTCGTGAATTGATACCGGGCCCGTCAACAGACACGCTGTTGTATATCAAATCGTCTGTACTTTCGTTGGTCATATTGTTAAACCTATATAAGGGGGTATACCTAATTGTCTATCTCGGTCACATCGCTAACACAGAAAGCATCGAGATTGTTTGTGGTTTCTTCTCGAAATCCATTTCAATGACACAGATCCTATTATTCGCGCGGTTCTTTTGTGGTGACGGCATGGCAGATACTCCCTAATTGCCTGTAGCGGATGTTGCCACAGATGTGCCTTTCATTTATTCCGGTGCGCCCATCCCATCCAACAACTGAACGACCTTGTATGACACGTTCTGATTCATCGTTTGTCTTTTTAGCGTACCGTTTTAGGCTGGGCACCAGTGTATGGATAATACTACCGTGAGAGCCACCAGAAAACGACCCGGTGACTTTGACGGTCCAAAGAATCTAAGTAATGCCAGGCTTTGCCAGTTATCATGTTCACCATGTATTAAGTAAGTCAATGGCATGCGCAATGTGCAAAGTTATAAATATCATGGACATTGATCCTCGTGCCGATCTAGCTCTATGAACCATAGATCACGGTGTTCCAAGGGGGGAACAAGGTATTCCAACTTCTCGCCCGGCCTGACCTCAGGCCACAAGTCAGGCCAAGGCACGGCCTATATATTTACCATGCCACCAGGACATGGCTTAAATTATATCAAATTTGGTGTCTAGCCGCCGTATCTATCACAATGCTGAACAGCTTTCACGTTCTGCACCATAGTTACTCAGTACACAACGTTTACATCTCCTTAATTACGGATTTCTAATTTGAGCGCTGAACCCTGCCTAACGTGCCTTGACCACATTGTCCAGCCAATCCTGTGAGTGCCCTGAAATATCTCCAGCCACAAAGGACCTAATTGTCAGGGAATGAACGTGACCTTCTTCTGCTCAGAAAAGAAAAGACATCCAAAACCACGTAAACTGGTGTCGATAAATAGAAGAGATGGATTTAAATTGAATAACGAGTCCCCTCGTATTCGAACCAACCGCCCCATGATGTCTGCCAACGATGCTTTGTACAGCGAGCTTTTGTACCTCCGACAGTTTGGATTCTGTCAAGGTTGGTCATCCCTTGCTGCCTTTCATCATCGGGCGCACTCAATCTATCTTCAATCAGTTGCATCTGCTGCCGCATTGCTATATGATTTTCGTATGTTTGAGATATTCCTTGCTAGATTTTGACTTAAATCCGAGTTTATTGTTGGTTGCTGTAGTGCTCCTGTTCGGGAATGAGGTAAACCTTTGCTGCTCCCCAGATGCTGAAGATACTGATAGATGTTGATCAGGTTGATCTTATCTGGGTGAGTGATCTTTCTGTTTTATCCTTGCTTTGGACTAACACTTGCAAAGGATAGAGACTGGAATCTGGTCACATTGTTGTACGCGATCGTGCGATACTTGGGCTTTTTCCTTATATTGTGAGTCCCCAATGCTTGCAAGGGAGTTTGTTGAGCTAACTAGACGCCAGGGATACCATCTTTTGTGAGGGGTTTGCATCGTCCGCTTGTCTGCGATACTAACAAACGGAGATTCGAATAACCTAATTTGGAGTGCGAAAGTGAGTCGTTATTTTGTACCAATTTAATTCTGCACATACACGTCCAACTGAATCCAACTTGTAGGAGTAAGAAAGTCTCCGGTTCACCATGAAGCAGGAGCTAATTACTCAACTCACGTTCCTTTTCCTATCATAGATGTGGGCTACCTTGTTTTCCCCGAGCATAGCAACACTGACGATGACGATTATCAGGTCTCGGATGGTACGAAGCCCGTACGTGGATTTTGTACGTCTCTCGAACTGCAATGGATAGTACGTTGTTCAGCCTTTTCTTGTTGGTGCTATCATTTAATGACATATTCATAGTCATTATGATGAAGAGGATACACGCATTGAGCCGAGCTGCGTCAAGTCGCTTTCTGAGCTCGTCTAAAGGGGTTGTAGCAACTATGGTGACCGTCTTCATCGTGAAGAATGCTGTTTCCATCGCCTTATCGCTGGTGGCTCTAGGTCCGGGCAGTCATCTGATTTGTAAGTGGTTCCTTCAGAAACCACCCGCAAGCGCTCACAGTAAGCGTGCAATACAGACCATGAACATGATATTGCAGGCACCCGCGTGTGTGGCATCCTTGTCCCAAAGGCGAACATCCTTTTATCCGCATAAATCCCCATACTGGTTTTTGAGGTGTTTATGTTTGGTCTCGCGTTCAGTTACTTTCTTGCCGATGTTTGGGGCTCTTGGCGTGACAACGAATCCAAAGTGTGGAGGGTAGGCGACCTTGTTCAAATCTTGGTTCGCGACAGCACTATATATTTTGCAATGTATGTCTCCTAATCAATCGGTTACTTGCCAAATCTGATCCAGATCTCATGGTCTCAGTATTGCTGCTGCTACCGCTCTAGACTACGGAAACTTGGAAGCTTCTGGGCCGGTGAGCAAAGATTCAAAGATTCAGCGCCCAAACTCATGTGTATACACCAAACCAACAATGCAGACCGCCTACGCAGCCATATCGGTGGCATTGCAGAACTATCTTTTGTACTGTTTCGCCCCTCGACTCGTCCTCAACATGAGGGGATACAAAAATAGGGTACGTCGGACTAGGTTTGACCACGCGCTGATCAACGTGGTGCGCAACGAAGACCATCCCCCACGAGGAATCGATCAAATGTGGAATTTTGCATAAACAGAAGATTGTGATGTGTGTTACTCTTGACTCGGAGTCTGAATGGTTAGGAATCTACGTAGTAGAGGTGCGGATGTTGCATTTATCTTCGCCCGAAACGTCTCTGATGGTTCACATCAGGCAGGACATAAGATCCCACACTTGTATCTCCGTAGTAGACTATTTATCCGTCTGCCAGTGTCTTCGTACCTAACTCATCTCAACGAACCATGGCTCACTCATAATCGTTCTCGTGTCCCCCTTGAATCACCCAGTGATCCCCTGGAGTCACTTTCTCCGTACATTAGGGGATTCGCGTGGTGAAGTTAAAGGGGATGCAGGTGTCCCCCACGTCGCATTGTATAGTCTCGAGCGACATCGACTGTATTACCCTTACCGACCCGGAGCCCACAGTTTGCGCTGTCCAACGACTCTCCGTGATCTACTTTTCCGCGGGCGACTCAGATGACAATGTGATCCTCATGAATAACCCGTTGTTGCAGCGCGATTGACGATTCCCTGACGAGAACGCCCATTAGCGGAGGTTCTTGTACGAGTGTATGGTCGTGAAGAAGGGATCGAAGATAAATACATACTGAATCCTGGAGGTCATTGCAGGGTCGTCTCGAAACACTAGTCCGAGTGGCGGTTGAGGTGTTCTAACGACGGCTGGGCTAGCATTATCCCGGCCGCGGCGATGCTTCCTCAGACAACCGGAGATGGATGCCTGGAGAAAGACTCACCTCAGGGAGCTGAACCATCGCGAATGAAGGCTCGCACACGCAAGGCCCAGAGGATTACAGAGTTTGAAGGATTCGCTGTGTCCCTGTCAGACCATCCCCTTCTCTACCCAACATACAATATTATCTGTCTCGAGCTAAATTTTTGAGTTTGTATGATTGTTGTACGACCCGGATAAAGCTGACTCTATGTTGTCTTGGGTTGGAATCCATGTTTTGATTTGCTTCCCGCCTCAAGTGTCCACCGACTTTGAGTCCAGGAATGCCCGATCACAGTAATTGCCAGACATCAGCGGGCAGCGGGCATGATCCGTTGGCACGCGATTGGCCAGCCACATAGCAACGGACTTGGCCGATGCCTTGATTAAGCCATTACAAGCTTGATCAATTACTTATTTAAAACCTTATAACATTACTGGCTCAAAATTTGTCGCTCTCCGTTTCTCCCCCAATCTGCGTACGAAGCCTTCTCATTAGACCATGCCGGAAGGCGAACAAAAAGATCGTTTCAGATCACTTAGGCCGCATCTTCATGTCAGAATACAATCACAGGAAGCAGAACCAATCACCATTCATCCCGCCACCCCTGATTCTTTGAACAATACCTCGGCTGACGCTGCGCAAAAAGAAAAAACACCACCACCAAATGCCTACAGTGGTGGAAACGACACCACAGAAGCCTCAACATCATTTTGGCATTCCGAAAACCTTCCGCACACGTTACAGTGGATACCCGCGAATTGGAGTTGGTCAAAATGGAAACCAGTTTTACGAAGTGCCTTGGCTGCGTGGATTAGTCTTCTGTTGTTCCTAATCCCGACAACAATAAAAGTGATGGGACAGGTGAGTTTAGTATTCTGTTCTTGTTTCGCCTTCGCTTGTTCTGAAGAGTATTCAGGGAGCTTTCCTCATCATTATAGGTAACTATCAAGCGATCTGTTCCGATAAACTAATGAGTTGATATTGCATAGCGTCATTTCTTTCTCCTCCAAGTGAACCATTTGTTGTTATGCTTCAGCGGGAGCTTGGAATTCTAACATTCGCAGTCTCTGGTTGGGCGTCAGTGTTCTACAACATTCGATATGTGACTTGGCAGCTGAATTTTCTACAGTTGGTCCTGTTTGGGTATCAAGTTAGCAGACATTGCGCGTTCTACCAAGGACCCGATTGCATCTTCCGCAAAAATCATCACCGGCCAGTATATAGAACCACTCGTAAGTAGCGTCATGGACTGTCATTACCACCTGCAGTTCACATGCAGAAATTGTAGCCCACTGTCATAATGGCTGTATTTCTCTTCGTTGGAAGTTTCTTTTTCTTGTATATCAAGTCACGCATGGTCCCTGGGCCACTGACCTTCACATATCTCTTCAGTTGTATGCTTTGCATGGGTGAGACAAATGTTACCAGAGCATCTAGCGCCTGCTAACATATTGTGGACCAGACATGTCACTGACGATAGCTGCTCTGTATCCATACCCCTACTACACGGTCCGTCAGCCAAATGCGTGTTGATGCACTATTGACTATTGCACGTTTTCAGATTGGACGAACTATTGTTCTCCCGCTGATATTTCATTCAGCCATTTCCCTGACACTATCACTTTGCTTTTTCCCGACTTCCGGATCAGCCGTGTTCACTATGCGTCTACAAGATGTACTGTCATCTCTTGTCTCCGCCACCAAGGAACATCGCGGGTGTCTACAACAAGATGTCACTGCTTCTAGTTTTACAGCATCCCCGACCGTCATAGCTGTTAGGAAAGCAGAAAGTGCACTAGCCGTGCTTTCATCTGCTGCCCGTCTGCAAAAATTTGACATTATTTATTCCCGTTTTGCGCCCACGGATTACAATCAATTGCATTCTTTGGCGAGAGGACTCGTTGTGAAGGCAGGCGGCATGAGCGTATATTATACACTAATCGACCCGACAAGGGAGAGATTCCCGTTCACCCCTATTCCGTCAATCCCGGCGACACCTGCGTGGACTTCCCCGTCTCCTTCTCGTCCTCCATCGCCAGGCTGCGATCAACCACCTGCTAATACAGAAAAGGTGAATGACCATGGATCCTCAGATGATGGGACAAAGAGGCACCCATACCACCGCCATCACTCCGCTCCACCACAAGTCCATCATCACACGGCAACCCACCATCGCAAACGGCGACACTTGGCACTTAGGCAGACCCTTTCCCATCACTCTTCTCACTCTCATAGTTCGCTTCTTCATTTGGCATTATCTCGCGCTACAAGAACGGAGTCAGCCGTAGGAGTTTTTGAATCACTCAATTACCTCAACCTTGAAGCGACCCACTTGTACCACCCAGAAGCACATGTTTCAAGGGCCAACGAGCTACTCAGCAACAGCTGCCAGGACCTGCTTGAAAGCTGCGAGCATGGACTCGAGGGCGCATGTGACTGGCTTGGTTCTGTTCGGGCCAACCTCTCCAACTTCTGGGTGAGCCGAGAAGAGAAGAAGCGGATTCGTACGGACAGGATCAAGAGATATGGAGACCTGCACCGCAAGTTGTCGTTGAATTTGAACGAGTTTATTAACAAAAAAAGGTTTCTTGCGTTTCAATCGAGCGTCGCTAACGTTGACTGTTATAATGGCCACCACTTTAAGGTTAACCGTCCTCCATCCTTACCGAGTCATGTTCACTTCTGTTGATGACACGGTGTCGGAACACGAAATCCCATCTCACAGACATCTCTTTCATTGTTATGTCTACCAGTATCATTTGATGCGGTTTGCCACGAGTATCCAAGATTTGGTAAGCAGAAGCTTTACCGCGTCCACCTTTGAAGAGGTTAAATTTACGTTATTAGCTCAGCGAGATAATTCGACTGGAAACCGAGAGAGAATCACCGAGAGTATGGTTCACAAAGATCCATTGGTCAAAGTTGGTACATCGGTCAACATGGGAACCATCCGAGATGGTGGAGGGAGACGATGAAAATCCCGGTCGGTTTCTCACCTTAGTTGTGCATAGAGTTCTGACAAAATAAATGGTTTTTAGATGTGATTCCTGGTTTAGGTCCAGCGTCAATGACAGACCTTGGACAAGCGGTTCGGCGGGATCCTGATGCTTTACCTCCCCGGAATGCACTGGAGAAAGCTGTGAATTGGTTGTACCATATAGCGAAAGAGATGGGAGGAGGTAACGCTCTTTTCGCCTTGAAGGCCGCGATATTGACAAGTGAGACATTTTCCTCCTGGCCTTGGCCTGCATACTAACTTGACGATAGTCATTCTATCGTTGCCGTCATTCTTAGAGTCATCTGCGGGTTTTGCATATAGTATGTGTGTTTACCATGTTCACTTCGCACTGGCTCATCACGATGACAAGGAAACAAATTTGTATGGGCTGTGTGAGTGGACATATTTGCATTGTAAGATTGGGTATCTTAAAGTAAAAAGTATAATGGCCCAGCTTACCGGCGCTCGATTCCGCGGGGACACTACCTTTGGGCTTATGACCCGGGTAATCAGCACTCTTGTTGGAGGAATCATTGGTGCTGTGATGTGGTTCGTATTCCTTTAGATTCGCGCATACATCATGACTTGATGGCCTCACATCAGGTATATATCAGCGGGAGATCCCATTGGTTTGGCGGCCGTATGTCTCGTCTGTTTCCCAATCTTTTTCTTCTTCCGCCTCTATTGGCCTGTCCCTCCGATGACCAACTTGATCATATGGGTCACGACTGCTTTGGTGCGTGAATCGGCTCTCTTGATTATGTGTGACCTGACGGGCAACAAAGGTTGTTGGATATTCGTGGCAAGATACACATCTCCCTCCACCATCCTCGCCAGGATACGGCATAATCGTTGCCTGGGTAAATCCAGCTGTTAATTTGTTTATCTCGCTCTTCTCATGCCTCGAGCAGAAACGATTTGTCCTCGTTATAGTCGGTGTATTGGCTGCGAGGTAAGGTTTCCCTCGTAACAATGCATGCATGTTGAGTGTTTTTGTAGCACCTTCTCGTTCCTTCCTCCGTCAACGACAATTCGTCTGTATGAACGAAAGACTTTGTCCACTGCCACCGCGGAGATCGGGTCCGTATACTGTTCCATAATCTCATTTGCACACACGAAGAGGGAGGGCGAGACAACCGTCATCGTTCAGCGCCTCCTTGCTATTCTAAACAAATTGAAGAGGTCTATCATGTTAAAAGAAAATGCCATGTATGAGGTATGTCCACGACACCGACCATGGTTTAGGATTCTGTGCTAATACCTGACAGTTTTCACTCCGGGGTAAATGGCCCGCTGAGAGGTATCAACGGATTCTGGAGCTCCTGATGTGCGGTGTCTCTCTTCGACTCGTGTTAATGTTGCTGATGGACTTGCACAGCCAAATATTGAATCTATTGTCCCATTTGATATCGGTCTTGGAGCACATGGAGCCTGCATGGGCACACGCGTTCCTGAGGCGAACACGACTGTCGGATGCGGACTTCGAGGGCGACGTATTGGCCGTCATTAGTACGTGGTCCCTAATTCTTTCACGGGAGCTCTTTGGACGTCTTGGTTAGGTTTGATCTCATTTTCCCTTCGGACTGGCAAACCACTTCCTCAAGTGACACCGTGTCCCCTCCTCAATCGCTTTATGGAACGCCGTCATGGTCTAAATATCGTACATGAAGAATCCGAAGAAGATTTTGGCCTGCCAAAAGTGTTGGCGGAGGAAACGCTCGAGAGCCTGCAGTACATGTACGTCTTCTCTTTCATCACGATGTTCTTTCAACAGATTACGACGCACCACGCAGGAACTTTTGCGTCGGCGTGTCGACTGCGTTTAGCATCATGACGCGTCTCGACAAGTTGATGGTTGCGGTCAAGGAATTGGTCGGGGAACGATACCATATCGATGGGGTGTGTCTTCCGTTACATTATCGCCGAGGACGTGGGGTGGAGATGCGTACCCCCGTGCCGACCTTGCCGTAATCGAACGCGTCGTAAGACAAGGACTATAGATTTTTTAGACGGTCGCATCTACGGAGCCTTTGTGTCTTATTCTATAGCTGTGTTTATTGTTAGACCTACTTGTGTCAGTGACATTCTTGCTGGTCATGTTGAGGCGATAGGTTGAGGCGCATATGTTACCGGGACGACTTCGAGGCAACGGCGAACAGTGCTGCGCATGCGACGCTCAGCATCCAGTCAGGTCCGTGATGACTTGGCCTTTTCCCAACCATGTCCAACTGAAGAGTTGCGTGGTGAGCGGAGGTTTGCTTCGAGGACTGTAACATCAAAGTAACAGGGAATCAAACAAGCATGTATTATATGTATATACGTAGCTTGCAAACTGCAGTAGTACGAATGCGGTGTTGAATTGTGGCAACCGGCGCTGACTGGGCTAGCGCTGGTACCGCAGAGTATCCTTCCAAATGGTGTTACAACGGTGTTACAGTACGGGTTTGCACAGGCAATGGTGGCTGGTGGTGTTACTTGCGACAACGCTCGGCTCGGGACCTTATTGCTGTGACAGCCGTAACCCGCTGTACAGCATCGTAGTAAATAAGCGTTTGGATTTGCTGATGCTGACCTCGATGGCGTACTCGAGCGGGTGAGACAAGGTTTTCACGTCGACGTAACATCGTCCGTAAGACCTTTGACAAGTCTCGTGGCGTGCATGGCAGGCGTCACAATCATCAAACCAAAATGCCCGCACATAGTGCTGTAGTCGTTTCAAGTTCACTTGAACACAGCGTTAGTGAGTTAGGTAGCGGAGTATGAAACGGGTGGTTACGACTCGAGCCCAGGATGCCTGGTATACTGCCATCCTGCTTGATCAATTACAGTCCGTTTGCAAGGAGACGTCACCTTATCACGTACGCAAGCTGGTGGGGTGCAAGATCTTGGCGAGATCTCTCGATGTGCGGGTTATTCGCCCTGTTGCATACCTTCCGGACACCAAGGGGATCATGAAATAAATCAACACGGGAAGGAACAATGCAGTATTAATGCCCAAGCTCGTAATAGGGGCTGAACGTTCCAAACCTTGATGAATCGGTCGTCTAACCGGCTGCCTTGGGTCTCGCCAAGCATCTGTGCCTATCACCATGTTATCCGGAACACACTGGTGTTTCACCTCACATCCCCCCGAATCCTAAACTTGCGTGCGCCGGCAAGAAAGATATAAGCCGACTCCATCCATCCAATCAAATAGAGTGGCAGGGTGACAACGGAGACAGGGAAAGGGAGGAGGCGTGCCATCACTGTCGTGGTGGCGGAGATGAAGGAACTGGCGATGTGTTGGTGGACTTATAATTAGGCGCGTCACGAGCTGAGTCAGCGTGACTGTCACACGTTCCGCCTCCGGTCGTCCAACTTGTAGACACTGCCTTTCACCTTTGAAAATTTCACCTGGGCCCTTGTTAGAGCAAGGTGGGTGATGTGATCTAGCAGCCTGTCTAGCAAGCCCTGGTGCTTCCTTCACCAGTTCGAACCCACGGAGCCACACGAAGAAAGGCCGTGATCATGGGATGGACCAGATATAGCCCTGGCCCACAGCCCTATCAAATGCTTGGCCCAGTTCTGCGGATCTTGTGAACGAAGGTGGGTAGAGAAACAGCATTCCACCGCTAATTACTTACTCAGTGTTCCGTTGGCACGCATTTGGCCAGGCTGCAAGCCCTGAGTCATAACGGAGTACGGACTGGGCAGATGTCCGATTGCCGGCTTCCTGCTTGCAGTGCGTTGCATAATGATGTAGCGCTTTGAATGATCGATGTTCACTGGCGTGTATTTTTGCTGTTGTATATCAAGAGCTCGTTGCTCCCCCAAATCCGTGACGAAGCCCTCTCAGCAGATCATGTCCGACGACCACCAAAGAGATCGTTATAGGTCACTTAGGCGCGTTCAGGTCTCCGTCCCTGATTTTTCGGACAGTACCTCGACTCTTCAGCCGGATACCTTCAACGATGGAGACAAGACTAAAGAAACGCCGTCTGCCAACTCAAAACCATTTTGGTGTTCTGTCAATCTTCCGCCCACATTACAGTGGATACCCGCAAATTGGAGTTGGTCGAAATGGAAACCAGTTTTACGAAGTGCCTTGGCTGCTTGGATTTGTCTCGTGTTGTTCCTAATTCCAACAACGCTGAATCTGATGGGGCAGGTGGGTTTATTCCGTTCTTCCCCCCCTTCGTTTGTTCTGAGGGACTTTCAGGCAGCTTTCCTCATAATCATAGGTAAATTAGCAAACAATTCTTTCCGACGAACCCGACGAGCTGACGAGCGCACAGCGTCATTTCTCCTCCCTCCAAGTGAACCATTTATTGTCATGCTTCAACGGGAGCTTAGTATCCTGATATTTGCAGCGTCTGGCTGGGCGTTAGTGTTTACAACTCTTGATATCTCTACGTCTTGGCAACTAAATTTTCCACAGTTGGTCTTGTTTGGGCATCAAGGTAGCATACATTGCACGTTCTACTAAGGACCCGACCGCGTCTTTCGCAGACATCATTGCGGGCCAGTACATTGAACCAATCGTGAGTGTCCTCGTCGACCGTCGTCACCGCTTGCGGTTCACATGCAGAAATCTTAGCCCACCATCATAATGGCTGTATTTCTCTTCATTGGAAGTTTCGTTTTTATGTATATCAAATCACGCATGCCCCCTGGGCCGCTGACCTTCGCATATCTCTTCAGCTGTATGCTATGTATGGGTGAGACAATCGTTCATCACTACTGGATCGTCAATCACCTACTAATAAATCGTTGATCAGACATGTCACTGACGATAGCTGCTTTGTATCCTTACCCCTACTACACGGTCTGTCAGCCAAATGCATACTGATCCACTATTAACTATTGACGTTTTCAGATTGGAGGAATCGTTGTTCTGCCGCTAGTCATTCATGGAGCCGTTTCTCTGATTCTTTCACTTTGCTTTTTCCCAACTTCTGGATCAGCCACGTTCATCATGCGTCTACAAGATGTACTGTCTTCCCTCGCCTCCGCGACCAAGGAACACCGCCAGCGTCTACAACAAGATGTTACTGCTTCCGATTTTACAGCATCACCGATCGTTATAGCTGTTAGGAAAGCAGAAGGCGCACTGGCTGTGCTTTCGTCTGCTGTCCGTCTGCTAAAGTTTGACATTATTTATTCCCGTTTTGCGCCCACGGATTACACTCGCCTTCACTCTTTAACGAGAGGACTCATTGTGAAGGCGGGCGGCATGAGCGCATATTATACACTAATCGACCCAACAAGAGAGTCCTGCTCCTTTACTCGTGTCCCGTCAATCGCTGCGACATCTGCATTCACTTCCCCATCTCCTTCTCGTCCTCAGTCGCCAGGCCACAAGCAACAACCCGCCAATATAGAAAAGGTGAATGACCATGGATACTCGGATGGTGGAACAACGAGGCACCCATACCACCGTTATCACGACACTACCCACCCTCACCCGCGACGACGCGTGCCACTCAGGCAAACCCCCTTCCATCATTCCACACTCTCTCAAAGTTCGCTTCCTCATTCGGAATTATCTCGCGTCAGAAGAATGGAGTCCCCAGTAGGGGTTTTCGAGTGCCTCCGTTACCTCAACCTTGAAGCGACGCACCTGTACCCTCCTGAGTCGGAAGCACACGTCGCAAGGGCCAACGAGCTACTAAGCAACAGCTGTCATGACTTACTCCAAAGTTGCGAGCATGGACTCGAGGGCGTGTGTGACTGGCTTAATTCAGTCCGGACCAACTTTTCTGATTTCTGGATGAGCCGTCGAGAAGAGGAAAGGCGCACTCGTACGGACAGGATCAAGAAATATGAAGACCTGTATCACAAGCTGTCGTTAAATTTGAACGAGTTTATTAACAACAAAAGGTTTTCTTTCGTTTCAACTGAGTGTCGCTAAAGTTAACTGTTTTATTCTCAAGGTTCACCGTCCTCGATCCCTACCGAGTCATGTTCACTTCTGCTGATGACACGATGGAGCGCGAAGTCCCATCTCATAGACATCTCTTCCATTGCTATGTCTATCAGTATCATTTGATGCAGTTCGCCACGTGCGTCCAAGATATGGTACGTAGAAGTGTTACAGTGTTCACCTTTGCTAACTAAAAATCCACGTTATTAGCTCAGCGAGATAATTCGGCTCGAAACCGAGAGAGAAGCACCGAGAGTATGGTTCCCAAAGATCCATTGGTACCGGACATGGGAAGGGCCATCCGACTCGGAGATGATGGACAATGATGACGACGAGAACCCTGGTATGTTTCTTTCTTTATTTGTGCGTAGAGTCCTGATCGGAAGATTGAATAAATGATTCTTAGATATGATTCCTGGTTTGGAACCGAGGTCGCTGACGGACCTTGGCCAAGCGGTCCGTCGAGATCCTGATGCTTTACCTCCCCGAAACGCACTAGAAAGATCTGTGAACTGGTTGTACCATCTAGCGAATAAGATAGGAGGCGGAAACTTTCTTTTCGCCCTGAAAGCCGCGATATTGACAAGTAAGACACTCTGCCTGGCCTCGGCTTGGATACTGACTTGACTCCAGTCCTCCTATCATTGCCGTCGTTTTTCGGATCATCCGCAGCATTCGCAAATGGTATGTGTATTTACCACACTCATTCCACATTGGTTAACGATGATTACAAGAGAACAAATTTGCATGGGCTGTGTGAGTTCGCATGCTTGCATTGTAAGATTTGAGTATACTAAACCAAACAGCGTAATGGCACAGCTTACGGGCTCGCGATTCCGCGGGGACACTACCTTTGGGTTTATAGCACGGATAATCAGCACCCTCGTTGGTGGAATGATTGCTGCTGTGGTGTGGTTCGTGTCCCTTTGAGTTCGTCCATACGACATGAGTTGATGATCACCCGTCAGGTATATTTCAGCGGGGTCCGGTAAAGGAAATCCCTTTGGTCTAGCGGCCGTATGTTTCGTCTGTTTCCCGATCTTCTTCTTCTTCCGTCTTTATTGGCCTGGTGCTCCGATGATCAACTTGATCATATGGGTCACGGCTGCTTTGGTATGTCAAGTGGCTCTGATGATCTTGAGTGCTTATCATCTGACCGGAAATCAAAAGGTTCTCGGGTACTCGTACGAGGATACACATCTTGCTTTAACATTATCGCCAGGATACGGAATTGCCATAGCTTGGGTAAACTCCACTCAATTTTCTTGCCTCTCTTTTCTTATGTTTTGAACAGAAACGACTGGTCCTCGTTATAGCCGGCGTATTCGCTGCAGGGTAAGTTTTCCCTCGTAATAATATCTCCATAGCTAAGTGCTTGTATAGCATCGTCTCGTTCCTTCCTCCGGTAATGACCATCCGGCTGTATGAACGAAAGGCTTTGGCCACCACCATCGCTAATATCGGGTCTGTATACTGCTCCATAATCTCATTCGCAAACACGAGAAGGGAGGGCGAGACAGCTGTAATCGTCCAGCACCTTCTCGCTATCCTAAACAAATTGAAGAGGTCTATCATGTTAAAAGAAAATGCCGTGTATGAGGTGTGTTCTAACAACCGCTAGGGTTTAGGATTCTGTGCTAATGCCTGACAGTTTTCGCTCCGGGGTAAATGGCCCGCTGAGAGATACCATCGAATTTTGGAGCTCCAGATGTACGGTGGTGTTTCTCTTCGGCCTGCCGATTCCGTTGCTAATGGACCTGCACAGCCAAATATCGAACCTACTGTCCCATTTGACATCGGTCTTGGAACAGATGGAACCTGCGTGGGCGCACGCGTTCCTTAAGCGGACACGACTATCGGATGCGGACTTCCAGGGAGACGTGTTAGCCGTCATCAGTACGCAGGCTTCACTTCCTTGACGAGAGCTCCTTCTTGACGCCTGGTTTAGGCTTGATATCATCTTCCCTTCGGACTGGCGATCCTCTTCCTCAAGTCACGCCATGTCCACTTCTCAATCGTTTTATCGATGACCGTCACGGCCTGAATATCGTACATGAAGAATCCGAAGAAGACTTTGGTCTGCCGAAATTGTTGACGGAAGAAACGCTCGAGAGCTTGCAATATATGTACGCCCTCTCTTTCATCACAGCATTATTGTTTAAATTGATTACCAAAATACACTGCAGGGACTTTTGTGTCGGGGTGTCGATCACGTATAGTATCGTTGTACGTCTCGACCAGTTGATGCGCGCAGTCAAGGAATTGGTCGGGGAACAATACCACATCGATGGGCTGGGCCTTCCGTTGCATTATCGCCGAGCGCGCGGGGTGGAGATGCTCACGCCCGCGTTGACATTGACCGAATCGAACACGTCATAAAGACGATGACATTTTATATTTATCACTAGGTTTCCTTTTACACACTCGCAGCTGCGCTGGTCTGTTAACTTATTACCGTGCATTTTATTACGAATGTTCTTGTCGAACAAACCATCATAAGTACTAGTACATACAATCAACATAACTACGTTACAACTCACCACAATTGCTTTTCTTTCCGTTCTTCGACCTTCTATCTAGGGATCTCCAGTCTGGTACTTTACTGTCGGCAAAGGAGGTTTGCTGCGGGGACCATGACACGTAAAGTGAACAGGAGTAAAATGAGGACGTGCAAACCTGTACTTGATACGTGGAACACCGATGACGACGGGGTGCACGGGATGTATGGTATATTACGTTGGGCTATATCAAGCCTAGACCAGGTCCGATCAATGCATCACATCTGAGCAAAACGACGTGTGTGAGGAATGTTAATGGGTACGCAAGGCAACAGAGGAGCGCGTGGTGATGCATGACGTACCAAACACATAATCCAAAATGCCTCTTGACCCCACCGCCTTGTCGTTATTCAAATTGGGCAGGGAAGACCTTTGATAACCGGCTTGGTTGGAAGTGATGAATGACGAACGGCGATGCAGAGGCATTGTCAGAGGAGTAATGGGTTGCACCAAGGAATGCGTAGACCAATAACGAACACACGCCACCCCAATATGCCATCCCTGATATAGAACGCCAAGACGCGAAAGTTAGACCCTCCCAATCTGCCTTGGGAATGTTCCAACGGGGATCCCTTGTTTTGGTGACTGCTATCTGATGATGCGTGAGAAAGGATTGTGGTGATAAAACGAAACTGTTACTGCTTTAGTAGAAGGTACGAGAGCGCAGCTCGGGTGGAGACACCGCACATGCCAAGACCTGAAAAATGGCCATCGCGGTCAGTTCGGAACCCATACTAATGTGAAGTCCATGAATGGTTCTAGGCTCTTTCAGTATTGAAACCTGATGCGAGCGTGGTTGGACCTCCACGCAAGTGGACGATGATGCCAACGAGGCAGCAAGAAAGCAAGATTACTAATTGACGATCGAAATGACAAGCAACGAAGTGAACGATGGAACGGGTTCCCCGTTCCATCCAAATCAAACGATCTCCAACACCTTTGCCCTGATGTCTTTGGGGTTCGTCTTGTATGGGACTCCCGGAAAGATGATCTTGCACCGAGCAGCGAGACGCTTGCATAATATGGGCTGTTTGCTTGAGCAAGAGTGCGTTGATGGACGCCCAAGGCCGACAATCAACCGCAGAACCTGTGTAACGGTCCACCAGGGATGTCCAGATGAGGCCTTTGAGCTCGGAGCAGCGACGATCGGACGTGGGTTGAATCTCCGACGAGTCGTGCCGCTCGCCTGCTGAGAGTTCCCGCCGGCGCCGGATATGTATGATACACCCGCCGGCCGCGGCGCGCGCGGAGTGGCCAGATCCCAGATTTTCTGGGTGCAGTTCAGCCTACTCAGCCTTTGGCTCGTCAAGTTTGTGTCCGACACGAATGTATCAAAAACTTCATAGAGTTCACGGCGCCTGGCCAGGGTACAAAGACGAGTTTCCGGGGCTCCTTCAGTGGCATTACATTCACAGTCCTAAATTCCAGTAATGGGACCGTTGTGCAATAAAGACGGCTATCCTGGCTACCTCCTAGCTTTGGTACACTCATTCTCGTCATGGAGAATCCTTTCAGGTCGCGACAATAGGATCGGACAACTTTGTACGCAAGAAACTCCTGTAGAGCCGCTTCCTCGTACCAAATATACATGGAAGTAAAGGACTGGCTCAACTCATGCAGCACTTGTTTGTCCGCGTGTAGTGGTAGCCACCTTCACGAGCCATTGCACAGATTTGGCGGAGCTTTGTCGTTCAAAGGGGACCCGTCCAGTTTCCAGGCCGAATCGACCACATTGACTTCCTCGAACGTTGGTTCCTTCCCCTCCCACGTCTGGGAAACACCGTCCACTTGAGGTACTTCGCAACAGATTGACGGATGCGCTCGGGATCAATTTTCGTGATTGCGATCTCGGAAACAGACTTTCTGAACAGTGTTTCTGACTGGAACATCCAAGTCCGCTCATGCACATAACATGGTTGGCTCGTCGTAACATCAATGAGGACAGAGACCGAAAATTTCGTGAATGGCTACGTCAACAGCGGTATGAAATTTGACGATCACTTACAGATAGGATGCGACAAGCACGATACGGTCGTAAGACTGGTCTGCAAGCAGGGTGGAGGAACGTCTTATCCTGTCGATACGCCATTCCCGGTACGACAGCCTGAGTCCTGAGGGGCATTGTACGAGCACGACTTGGGGCGACAAGCACCAGTGTGCTGTCGGCACTCAAAATTAAACCAAGGTCACGATGCCGGTCCTTCAAGGCCAGTCACGCGGTTTGCTTGGTCGGCAAAAGAGGTTGATTTCGAAAACTATGATATTGGACCAAAAAGTAACAGATTGAGACAAAGGACCTGAAGTGTATTATACTAGATACATGGAAGGCCGACGAGGAGGGGCACGGGATGCATTCTGGTATCCAACGTCGCCGAGGCCGTGTCCACCCTAAGCCTTGTAGACTGCACACCATGACGGACGTGAATCCATCACATCTGGGTAAACGATGTTTGTGAGGACGTGCCCAACAACGAGATGCGATGCGATGAAGACATACCAGCCACATCCAGAACGCCTCCATCTTGTTCTTGGGCGGGGGATCCTCGTACCTGTTCGTAATTAGCCATCCACGTACATGACGTAGACAAAAAGGGGGGTACGCACGTCATCGCGTCGAATTCGGCCACGTCCGAGACAAAGTCCATCTCATCTGGCTTGATAATGGGTACACGCATGACGAGCTTGGCGGAGAGGTAGAGCACGGGGAAGAGCATGATCGGGAAGTAGTCTGTCACGAATGTGGCGGTGGACCAGTTGCCCTTGAGGAAGACTTCCCAGGCGCTGAACTGTAGGAGGGTCGGAGGGTCGGAGGCGGATTCATGGTAGATGAGCGAGACGGGACAAGGAGAGAAAGCGTGCGTCAGTCAATATGGCCATCAAACGACAACGAACGATACGCACGAAGAGGACGAATGCGGATCCACAGACGCACCACCACCCCGCGTACGGTTGCAATCTGGGGGCGTACGGGAGCTTTTTCCTGTCGATGCCCTGCGCTTTCATGCCCTTGTAGAACCTGAGGTAGGTCACTCCAATACCAAACCAAGTAATCAACCCAGCCGTAGCAGTGAAGTTGGAGAGCCAGGTAAAGACAATGCCGGAACTGTTCCCGAGCGTCATGTAGGCGAGGAAGGCGAAGCAGGAGCAGGTTCCGACAGCCACGTAGGGCATCCCAGAGCGCGTTGTGCGACTGAAGATCTTGGGAGCACTGCCAGAGACGGCAAGACCGTCTGAAGAACGTGTTTAGCCACGAATGCAATCGCTGAAAGTATAGCCTGCCTACATAAACTACGTGATGCCAGGTAGAGGTCACTTGAACTAGCAGACCAGGCAGAGGTGAGAATGGCAGCGTTGATGATCTACAATGGGCGTTAGCATCGTGAAACTAGTCGGTCTAATCCATGACGTACCGAGGGCAAAAATTTGATACCGGCTTCGTTGAAAGCGATGACAAACGGCGATGCAGAGGCGTTGGAGGAGTCGAGGTTGAGCAGCGAGTTGTTGGAAGGGACAAGTAGACCAATAATCAACACGCCCCCAATATAGAATACCAATACACGGAAGTAAACCCTCCTAATTGCCTTGGGAATGTTCCGGCGGGGATTCCTTGCTTCAGCAGCCGCCATCTGGTGATTGGTGAATGAAGGAAGAAAAGTGTTATGACGAGAACACGAACAGCTACTGCTTCGGTACCAAGGTACGAGAACGCAGCTTGGGTGGCGACACTGCAGGTGCCGAGGAAGTGTCCTTTGGGGCCAGTGAATCCATGGTAGTCCGTGAATGGCCCTGGGTTCTTCCAGTAACGGAACCCGATGCGATCGTGCTTTGGGCCTCCACCTAGGTCGACGATGATGCCAAGAATGATCATTCCTGTTATTGTGATGACCTTTATTGAACTAGAAATAGATCCATCAAATGGGGGACTACGTGGACGACTTAGGAAATCCACCTGAACCAGAACTCTGCTTCTCCATATGCACCTGTGGCGGACTATGAGGGGAAGGAAAGGATATAAAAGACATGCTTACCGACGCCGAGGGCATTTATCCCGATGGCCACGATCAAGCACATAGTAATCCAGACGGCAGGGCTGGTGGACTTATCCCAAAAGCTGATGACGGTGGCTGCGGCAGACAATTCGGCTAGAAGATATTCAATATCGTAGAACACTAGATTTGTTTATACGGACCAGGTAGGGTCAGCTACGTCGCGAGAGTCAGTGGAGGGGCCAGACTCGGCGCTGAACTGATCTCACCGTCCATCCATACCAATAATTCCAGCCAGTGGCAAAGGCGTAAGCAGGGTCGATGAACCGCTCAGCGAGTTTGATGAAACCGCCCGGGAGGGGCAGGAAAGCCGTCATTTCACCGAGGGAGAGCTGTGATGAGAGATGAGACGAAGTATGTGTGGAATTGGTGGGGACATTGAAACCATGGTGGCAAAACATATCGTTCCAATGAATATATAACCCAATAGAATGCCGACGGGACCACCGTTCATGAGGGAGGTTGCTGTTCCGAGGAAGAGGCCTGTACCAATGACACCACCGATACTGAAAGCATGGGTGAGCTGTGGTGGTGGAAAGGTCAGTCAAAGGACTATGAACCTGATCATGGCGACATGGCGATTTTTCAGCTTGCGATGGAGGGTGGTGTGAACTTCTGGGGATGCTGTTTGACCTTCGAGAGATTTTGCGTCGGCATCGTGCGCGACTTTCTTCTCGTCACTGCCGTGGTCAGAGGCCATGATGAACCGAAAAAAGAGATGGCTAGTGTGAGAGTGAGCGCTGGGAGAAATAAAGGTACATACGGTTGCTTTT
This sequence comes from Boletus insuetus, assembly GCA_038093095.1. Lineage (NCBI taxonomy): Eukaryota > Fungi > Basidiomycota > Agaricomycetes > Boletales > Boletaceae > Boletus > Boletus insuetus. The sequence continues at coordinate 57,859 of JBBPRQ010000043.1, read as the reverse complement.
ATCCGCGTACTGCCGATAAGGTCCAGGGGGGTGCCTAGATTGCATGCGTGTGGATTAGGTGCACGCGACCCACTACCATCACCCACCTGGGATGGCACATCACTCCTTGTCTATATTCGGGTCCAAGACCGGTTTGACCTCTGTTCGCTAACGTGCCACTGTCTTTTCATGATCGGTTCCATACTTTTAACCAACCATGATAACGAACAGAGTGAGTGTCGCCTGCACGACTTGGTTTGTCGTGAATCGACTCAAAGCACCACGTGACGTCTCTACTCTGTACTAGCAGCCGTGATCAACTCCCGGCCGGCCTCACTGTCGGACCAGGCAACTTGCTACATACTTGGCTTTCTCTCAAGTTCTTTCAGTTGACATGTCTCATCACCGCTGATCTCGCTGCTGTCCATCACATGTCACCGGTCTCAGTAACCGGTCAACCGGGCCATTGTTGGAGCGGTCGCACATGGTCTCTGGCCAAATTCACAGCCTGAGCGCACCTTGGGCTAGTAACACACCTTCCCATAAATGTCCTCCAACGCTGCCTCGGTTTTGCGCGACGTCGACGCCTATGTATTTGACGTCTTTGGGACGGCCGTCGACTGGTTCACGACGCTGAAACGTGAAGTCGCACGTCGAGCCGACGGGGCATTTCACGATAAAGGTATGCCTCAGCCTAGGCCCGCCATGTCGTATCCTTTATGTACTACTTGTGATGACACCGATTGATCCCATCTATCACCCCATTCCAACCATTCCAATCTTGGATCCGTGCGTTGCGGTACGTAGACCAGGACGCTGCCGAGTTTGCGCGAGAATGGCGGAAGGGGTATTACGCGCACATGTAAGTAAGAGTCGCAACTTCAAGCGTTCCCTCCGCGTCGTCCCGAACTCCTGAGGGCGTCCCGGGGCAGAAGTTCGGGAGCCGATCACGCATGCTCATGCACGCTTTTCTCCCAGTCGCACCGTCAACGCAGGCGGAGAAGGCAGTCTCAATTTCGACATCGCCCACCGCCAGGTACGCCCCCCACATCCCCACGCACGGACACACAACTCATATCGGGCATGGACGTCTGGACGATGACATGCTAGATACTCGACAAGATGCTCGCATCCCCGCGCTGGTCTCACCTCGGCTCTCTTTGGGATGACCCTGCACGCAGCGCACTCGTGCAACTGTGGCACGAGCTGGATGGTAAGTACATATACATGTACGATGTAGCATCATTGTCGCTGTCACTCACTATCAATGAATGAATGATGCCCCGAATGTAACAGTGTTTCAGGACACCCTCCCGGGGCTCACCGAACTCGGCAAGCTTGGTACGGTAGCCTGCCTATCAAACGGCAACTTTCGGCTCCTCCTAGACCTGGTGAGAACCCCCCCCTTTTTTTGGAAGCCTTCTCGGCAGAGACTGAGAGAAACGCCCCGTTTAGGCAAAGAACAAACACCTCCCCTGGGACGGTATCTTGTCGACCGAGTTCTTTAGCGTGTTCAAACCGTACGTTTCAATTCTGCAAATGACCTAGCCATCGAGATGAAAATGGCGTAGGACGAAACAAGCGTACCTCGCTGCAGCGTACCACCTCGGTGTCCCACCAGACCGCCTCGCCATGGTCGCCGCGCACAAGTGGGACCTCGATGGCGCGGCGCAGGCTGGGCTCAAGACGGTCTATGTACCGCGTCCTACAGAAGATTCTCAAGAGGTGAGAGAAAGCGTGCGGAGCAAGGCGCAAGGAGGGGATGTAGACGTGGTGGTCAAGGACTTTGTGGAATTGGCTACGCTCGCTGCCGAGGCGAGGAAATAAGGAACAAGGAGTGTATCACCTGCCGTGTACGAGTAGAACCACGCGGAGTATTGTATGATATCAATGATAACCTCGTGTTTGCCTTCGCACCAGCGCCAACATCTCACATCCATCATTTCGAATTTCCAACCGAGACCAACAGTCCTAGATACAATCCGAGACGAATGATCGCGAGAGTCGCAACATGTCGCCAATCAGTGAATTGGTTTTAGTCTGAACCAGTAGGACACTCTGCTACTGTTGGTTAGTAGCCAACCATCTACCTGGTTCGGATATCAACATCATGAACGCTTGAAACGATCTAGCGCAGATGGTTTCTTGGGTTCGATCTCCCCCTTTTCGATCGCTTTCGCAACCTGTCTCTCTTGCCTCTGCTTCTCCAACTTGGCACGAATAGCCACCTACAAACCAACACGCCTCAGTCCACACGAAAGAAAAGGGAGAGAGACGATACGAACCGCAGTAGGGTCGATGACGTTTTTGCGCTGCTTCCTCAAATACCTGGCCGTGCACGTCACCATAAACGCGAGCTCCCGACAATCGGTAAACGTATGACGCACCGTTTCAAACTCTTTCCCTTGCCGCGCATCTTCCTCTTTTCTCGCTCTGCCTTCGATTTTTTCTTCTTCCCACCATCGTCTTCGGGACCAACGGCATCGGCGCCGGCGTCAGCATCACCCTCGACATCGAGTTCCGTCTCGTCCGCTTTGCCCTGTACACGTAATCGCTCCAAACGCGGAAGTCGCGCAAACGGAATATCAAGCTTGTCATGCACCGCCATCGTCAATTTTGTCGGCGGTGCCAGCGACCCCACAAAGTCTGGATCGAGCGCAATCATGTCTGGTCGAATCTAAGCGCGAGTCCGAGTTAGCGCGTGCTTACACGACAATTAGCGACGGGCACAGACCTTGTCCAAGAGACCCTTGACTTCGCGTTCTTGTCGTCTCTTTTTGTTTTCAAACGGATCGGCTTCGTTGCTGTCAAAGTTGGGCTCGCCAGATCTCGGCACGAGAAGACTCGAAAGACCCGCATTGTGCCCGACGACAAGGATATCCTGGAACGGACAAAACCGTACCGAAGTGAGCGGCCGGTGCGGAATCGCATGTGTGAGGTAAAGTGGCGGAGCAGCCTTGGCAGCAAATGGCGTTTGTATCGACGGTTTCGTATACACCTAGAAAGCATGAGCCGTCACATATCTCGTACGAGCAACGACACAGACGAGACGCACGTTGACGCTGCCACCGGTTGCAACCGCCAATGCACCCTTGGCACTCCACTCGAGCTCCGCACCACCACCCCTCGTCGTCCACTCCCTCACCGCACCCTTCCAATTCCGACAATCCCAGACCTTGACGGTGCCGTCTGCACCGGAAGACGCCATATAACGCCCCCCAGTACTCGGATCGACGCTAAGACTGACGACGGGACCAAGATGGGCGAGGAGTTGCACGGCAGGATGAGGGAGATTCGGCGTCCATAACGACACGACGCCATTTTGGTGACCGAGATGGATGATGGCGTTGTGTCGATTTTGGGTCATGGTACGGCATGCGCCTGCTTTCGTCCGGTGTTCGGCGACAATCGCACCGGTGGACGTGTCTTGGTATTTTAGATACCCAGGGTTTCCCTGTCAAGTAAGGACGTTGGAAGAGAATGGGGAAGACGACCAGCGCACGCACGACAGTCGCGAGCAACCAATGATACGGCAGAAACTCGAGTCGAGTCGGTTCAATGTGTGATTTGAGTCTGTGCAACTCGACGCCGTTGCGATCGTAGATGAAGACATATTTCTTTTGTGCGACCGCAAAAAAGGAGTGATCTTGTAGGAACCTGGGCGGCCATTCAATCCAACACGGGACAACGGGCCATGACAGAAAGAGAGAGTCACGCACGTAATATCCCGACACGTCTCTTGCAGCTGCAACTCTGCATGGATGGTCCCCGTCTGCCAATCAAACGTAGCAACATGGCCGGTACTCCCAACGATCGCCAAGTGTCTTGACACGAGTCAGTCAGTCAGCCACAATCATCAGATCAACGTCCCCACCACCACGCACCTGCCATTCCTTGAATACCGCGACCGATAGGGTCCCCCGTCCAACCGCCACTCCTGACGCCCCTTGGCCCCCTCCATCCCAGCACTCTTCACGATCTCGTCCTGTCCCACCCGCCACGTCCGCTCCATCTCGTTGTCGGCCGTCATCCACCCTGCGTCTCCCACCAAGAGCATCTCTGCATCCTCGATGAGCGTCTTGGACCGCGCCGCATGCGCCGCCTGACGGTCAAGGTGCGTGCGCAACTTGCGGTCTTGGATGTGCCCGTGTTTCGGGAGATTGGAGGGGGGAGGCGAATGAGGACGGAGGGATCGGGGGAGGGAAGTGTGTGGTGTGATGGAGGCGAGGATTTTGTCAGACGATGGACCTGCATGTGGTTTGGGCTTGGTAGAGGCATTTTTGCGGGTATCCGGATTTTTGGCTTGTTTTTTCTTTGACAACGGTTGGATCGCGTCCGCTTTGGCAAACAGCGAGTCCATGGCCACGGAGCAGTGGAAGGTCTCGATTCCCAATTCTGGTTGTTTGGCAAAGGCTTTAGAAATAAACAACCATCGACGTCAGCTAGGAAACCGCCAAAGAACGTTGTTTCCGCATTGACATACGCATACACATTGGCAGGGGTAAGTACTAGTAAAGAGAGGAGATCACAGCTATGTAGGTATGGCATTGTCAAGTGAACAAGGCAGCGTCTCCAACGGCGCAAAATGACACAAAAAGCAAACGAGCGTCCGTAATTACCCTCCATATAAAAAAAGAAACAAAAAGCAGAATTACTGTCCATCCAAGTTCTGTTCTACAGCCGCGTGCCAGTGCTACTTCTTCCAATTGCCTCTGAATTATAGGGATCGTAATGTGGTCGCCCGTCATCTCTATAAGGTGATTGTAGGCTAACGCTGCTTGCGTTCCATGCCATACTCGGGTTATCCTGTTGCAATGGCACAAACGCACTCGAGTTGGAGTGGCGTGGATCGTTGGCATATCTGCTCAAGGTGGTAGCGCCACTCGCGGTAAAGCCAGCGCGTGTCGCACCCATAGCATACGCAGCCGATGGATGTTGGCGAACTGCAGCACGCCGCCGGCGGGTAGCAACAATACCAATGAACGCACCAATGATCCCAACGGCCGCAACCACGCCGATCACGACACCAACGATGGCCCCAGTCCTTGAAGTCCTTGAAGTCGAGCTGCCACCGGATTGGCTTCCTTGACCGGTACCTTGTGCAGCAGCGTTTTCAACGCTCGCCGGGAGATCGCTGACAGTACTGGTGGGTTGTGTCCCGATCTGACCATTGCCGACGATCACCAGAGTGCCATTGCTAGGGATTCCATTGATGACGACGAACATGAGACAGGGCCCAGGGGTAAGGAGGTTTGGGTTGGGAGGAACCTGAGCCACATGCACGACATAAGAGCCATCGCTGTTGACGGTATAGGTATTATTCAGCTGTAAGAAACGCTGGCCCATATTCATCGCATGGGTCGTGAAGCCGCCACGGGTAAGTACGACAGAGGTATTAGCAGCTGCAGCATTTGCGGAACCAGTGTACGAGCTGGGAGGAATAGTGAGGTTGAAATATGAGCCGCCATAAGTGAGGTTGGAAGGCATGCCCGTCGGGTTCGGGCGGACGGAGGCGGAAAAGTATGAGGGGTAGAAGATCTCGGCGGTGTAAGTAGTGGGGAAGACAGTGGTCAGATTGACGTCAATGTTGGGATTGGAACCAGCAATGAGGACAGACGCATCGGGGAGGAGGATGGCACTAGAATGATACAAGCGAGCAATGTTTGATGACCCAAGACCGGCATTCGACCAGCGACTGCCGGTTGGCATATTAGGGTTGTAGATCGCAGGAGTACCAACAGGGCCAGAAGCGAGGGATTCGCCATAAGGCATGAGAGCAAGAGAGGGTGTCATTCCAGTCATCTGAGCATATCCAGCAGTACCGTTGCGACCTCCGTTTACCACCAGCAGAGTACCGTCTGGGAGTGTGATGAACTGGCCCATAGTACGACCGTCGAGCATATTATCATCTTGCACATAAACAGGAGCTGAACCATCTTGAGGTTCGGGAGTGATGCGCTGGCAGTCTGCGGAAGCAGGGTAGGTCCAAGTGTTGTAGTACGGGAATGAGTAATTGCCCCAATACTCGTCGGGCATATCAGAACCGCCACAGAAAAGGACAGTTGGAGTGTAATTGTTGGCTGGGGTCAAGGGTAACATGGCAACAGCACCGGACGCAGGGTATACGCGCGCGACGCCCCCCGGCATATCAGGGAGAAGCGTTTCGGCGTTGGTGTCGGGATCCCAGAGAACTGGAATGTGTACGTCAATCAAACGACTGGAACCGAGTTAATCGTCACATACTGGTGGAAATGTTGGCTTGGATGAGCATTTTTCCAGACGGCATGAGATATGTGTGGGCGTAAGAGTTGAGACCCGAGGTGTTTATCATGAATTGCATGACGGTAGCATCTCCCCTCGAAGGGTAAAACTCGTAGGTAGGTTCGGCAGCGCCTCCCTCGTACGCTGGATCTGTGTTGGGGGTGTTCCGGTTGACGTAGCCACCGTTGACGAAACCACCTATGATGGCAATAGTTCCATCTCCGAGCGCTTCTGCCGCGGAATACCAGCGCTGCTTTTGCATGGAAAGAATCGTTGCGTTGTCGAACCATTGACATTGGGAGGATGTGAAATCGTCGGCGTCGGTACACGGGTTGAGGATACGGATGGCCTTGGTTCCGTCGTAGTCTTTGTAGGTAGCGTCGTACGCGCCTGAACCCGCTTTGTTTTTTACGGAGCCAATGTTACCACCGGGGCCAACAGCACCATTCCCACCAAAAGTAACGTATGAGCCATTGGGGAGATGCATCCCCGAAGCACAGAAAGTGTTTGTATAAACGTCCATAAGCTGGGATTGGTGGGTATTGAAGTCCCTGTGGGGCTATCAGTGACGAAGAGGGCAAGAGAAAGATGAATGGCTGACCATACAGCACCCCACGCAGGGTGGCTATCGATCTGTGCTGCGTTGCCCTCCGCCTTGTCCAGGATGTAGACCTTTTCCGTATTCCCGAGGAACATCTAGGAGGCAAATTGGAAAAGGAAAAAGCAGGTGCAAAGGAAGGGACGGACCATCATTGCACTGACTTGGGTATTGCCGGCTTGGACGATCGAGCCGCCCTTTTGAGCCGCGACGGCGACTGCGAGGCCCAGGGCGAGCCAGGGGGAGGAGGAGAACATGGTGGAGGTAAGGAATGAAGAATTTGATTGTAAAGAGCGTGCAGAGTCTCTCAAGGCCGACTCGGCCAGTCTCGCGGTGGTCCTTTGGAAACAGTCCAAACACGCCAAAGCCTTCAAATTATACGTGAGACCCCGCGCTGACCACTCATCGGAATGCTCATTTTCCACATTTTCCAGCTCCAATTTTCTATGTTTATCTCGCCCTCTGATTCTCTCTGACGCTGTGCCCGTCGTCACTCTATAGCTGCAATTGCTTTCCGTCCTTGTGTCTTCGTTTTCTGGGGTCCATGCGAAATGTAATGTTCGGAGTTTGAATTTGAAACACATGTTTGTTTGCACCGTCATTTTGATAGCAGTTGAGATTGAGTTGAGAGGACATTCCTTCGCCGGGATGAAGAGTTGAAACCATCCCAAGACTCTACTAGTAGGTCGAGTGCATACATATATCTCACAAGACAGGCTAAAGGACAGTACTCATGGCTAGTAACATGAATCGGAGATAGAAACAAGTGGCTATTCTCCTGGCAACTGTTCCTACCAAGTGCGAGCCAAGTTGCAGGCCTCATATGATCAGTTCAAGTTGGACGCGGGCCCGTGCATGCTGCTGGCACACATGCTATCCTAGGACGAGTCCTTTTGCATCATTTCTCGATACCGATAAGCTTGTGGACATGGAGCGGATCATGATTCAGGCCCAGGCCTCAGGCACCTGCGCAGCCTTGGTGGTACTACTTGGGAAACGCCGCCCAACATAAACGAACGTATCCCCTCGCAGCCAAATTTGCATCCCACCGATGCTGACCAATGCACATATTCTCACGTCTTGACCAATGCAAGGTTGGTTAAACCCTGCGACGGAGTTAGAAGCTTACTGTACTCACCTCTCAAGTTCCTCGGCTCGGCGGAATATGACGGCAGAAGCCTGGCTGTCTCTCACAAGTGTAAGTTATATGGAAGATGGTTTCAGCAAGTGTCTGACATTCGAACGCTGTTACATACTATGGGCAGATATATGCGGGTCCTGCGATTGCAACATCACAATCAGAGAAAAGCCCTTCACGACGTGAGGTAAGGAGGCGCAAGTGTGCCTTGTTTTTGCATTACAACCGACAATAAGTAGCGACGATTGTGTAGCGCTGGCAACGACCTGATTTTCTCATACATTGTCATACTTACTAGCAGTTCTAGGCCGTCCAACGAACCTGGAATGTGTCCCTGCAGTGACTCACTCGCGCTTATGGACAGCTTATCTTGCTGCGCCGAACTTATCCCCAGGGATTTATTCCCACTTCCCCCCGATTGACACCCCACGATGGCCGAGGTTCAAAACAAAAACATCAACGAGACAACCGGTGCGACAGTATGTTACCGCTTTCCCTCGTCCCATCCAGCAGTCCCTCAGTGACTCTCCTTTAGCAGGATGCCAAAGTAGGCGCTCTCGCTTCCTATCTCCTTTTTCCCCCTCACCACGCGACCTCTCCTCCCTAACCAGAAGCGCAAAGGATTCTGGTCCAACGTCTTTGGCCGGTCGTCCAACACGACTGTCGCGGACGGGAAAAAGCCCGACCAAGCACCGCAAAATAACGGAGGGATCACGAGCACTGTAAGACATGGCTTTTCGCGTGTTCATTCATCTCGTTGACTTTTTGGTTTTCGCCACGCCGTGTATAGGTTAAGACCGGTGCGGGTCAAGTAGCCCAGCATGTCGCCGTGGACGAGGCGAGCAAGGAATTTGAAAAGCTGTTGAACAATAACAGCAGCAGCAATGACGGGTCCCAACCTGCGAACGTGAGCGCTGCCATGACGAGCGCAGCGGATACGACGGCTGTGAGCGATGCTTTGAGCGCACCGACGAATTGGGCAAAGAAAATGGCAGATAGCGTACAACAAAAGCTGCAGAATTTGAGTTCGTGATGAGGTTGTTGGGGTTTTTTGTTGTATATATGGGGTCTAACTTTTGTGCGGACGTATACACCTCTCTGTATGGCAAACGATGGATGGCGTTCATATACTATGGCCATGTTCAGTCAAATAATATCTGAGATTGTAGGGTGAATAAACGCAACAAGTTTGCCAGTCGTGATAACATGCCTCTTCCATACAGGTATCGAAAACTAAAAGGAGAAAAAAAGAACGCATCGTCCATCTTCGCAATCAGTTACTGGTATTGTGGAGTCCTTCGCCCATACGTACGCTTGCGCTGCAAATCCCATCTCTCCTCTAGCTTGACGGAAAGCTATATAGGTGGTCATCGGATGTTGTGATCGTCTCCGCAACAATGGAGAAATGGCCTCCGAGTAGACTTTCCACCGTCGAATAGTATTCGTTTGCCCCCATGACAGTCACTCTGCAACACGACTGCGACTGCAAGCATTGTCCGTTGCAACTGCGGGGATATTTGAATTAGTAATCACCTGCGAGACGATCGTGCGCACTCTGTTGCATCACCCCACATACGAGTGCCATATAAAATATCCTTTGTGTCATCATGCATTGCAATGCGTTTGCTATCACTGACAGATCGCGAAAAACCGTGCTGACAAGGGGATCATGCAACAAATAGTGCAACCTTTGAGAATTGATGCGAACGGGGGTTCGTGAAAGAAAGTAGGTTCACAGTGGTGATGCCACCTGAAATGTACTTGTCACACACTGCCCGTGCTGTAAGACTAGGGGGAGGATGGAACGCGACATCCACAGAGATCCCCGGATGAAGGGTAACGTGGGATCCTGTGGAGAGGATGTAAGCTGCAAATCGATTAAAGGAGCAATCAAATTCCAGTTCGGCGATCACGACTCACGAGAACTAGAGCTATGTACTCACTGAAATTATAGTGAAATATCGACCTTATTTGTACATTTCGTGGAGATTTTTGTGAATCCAGAAAAGCCCATCATCCCGAGCCTTTTGAGGGAAAAACGGGAAGATAACCAAGAGTTGGATCCGAGTGCGACTGCGATTATCGGAAGGACAGAGAGGGCCAATCGGTACACGAGGAAGACCGATCCTCAGATCAGGTTCATTAGTGATATACATGTCCTGGGGGACCGCCAGCCTTAAAATAACTTCGTCGTAGTCCTTCTGGGAGATGGCTGCGAGACGCTGAAAGGAATCTGATGTAAATTTTTTGTAATAGCACTAGTCACTGGCCGTTACCGCAGAGAAGCACGATACTGTAGATCAAAAATATTTGGATGCCCGGTGTACACGTCTCCGCTGGAACCAGCGGTATGCGTATATGAAGACCAAGATAAGTCCAGGAGTACGCAATCATCCCTTCGAGAAATTTGATTGTTATTGGCGATGATAACGGTACAATACCTCCCGAGCGCTCAAAAGCAGCAGGTGATGGTGCGAGGATGTATGAAAGTTCCAGAACAAAGGGACAAGTAAAACAACATGGGATGATGAGTTAGAGCCGTCCGTATCATTTCGGATGGAGAGAGAGATAACGGACAAGGTTGTGACCGTTCTTGCGACCAAGCAAAGAAGTAGTATGTTTGACTGCAAAGCAAGCCAGTAGCTAGTATGGCTACGCAAACTCACGTCAGATTCTCGTATACCACATGTCCGTCGCACCGCCCAAGGTGGAGCACCGTCCCGCTGTATCTTGACCAAGACACACGCGGGAATGAAATCCCCCTCTAGCGACGCCCATTTGACTTTTCCATCAGAATTCTCCCCGCGGCGAGAGGGCGTCATACCCGTCACGGGGATGGAGAATGTGCCGCAAGAGGAATCGTAACAACCCGCCTGCGTGCACATTATCCCTGGGAAAGAACTTGCCTGTCGACTTCGTGTATGCGCTGAGGTCGCGCTCGGATTGGAACAACTGAACTTGTTCGTACGTGGTCTTGGTATCGACGAGGTCGACGAGGTTAACAAAGGTGTGATAAACGGCCTGGTAAGAGCAATTCGCAGGTCGTGTGAGAATGGAACGTCTCTGGGTCAAGAAAAAGGCTTACATCGCGACAGGCATCTAGACCGTCCGGAATCGGATCGATACGCACGACACGGCATAAATTCTGCCAGGAACCTGAGTCGTTGACGTCGGTCCCGTAAGTGATGTTGAATTCCTGCACGAGAGCATCTTTGAATTTCTGGTGGGCCATCTTTCTTCGAGGATCGTCCCTGCCCCAACCCAACTTGTTGCAGAGACGATAGAATTCCAGTACCGAGGACATTGTGGTGTCATACTGGAACTGGGGGGCGTAGGTGGCGAAGAATGCTTCCAGAGGAGACGACAGTGGGACGCAGGGCTTCTTTCCCTTACGTTTTGCAGGTTTCTAGGGGGTGACTATCATCAGAGAGAAACTCGTATGACTAGTACCATGGGATCTACCTGTCCCTGTCTTTTCCTCGTGGATTGCATAGCGAAAGGTTTGTCTGGGCGAAAAAAGGTAACAAGTGGAGGTGAGAATGTGTGAGTTGAGAGGGATACTTAGTGACAATCGTTGAACGTGCCGCCGCGAGAAAGCTTAAGGTTCCCAGTAGTTCGGCGCACCCTGGGCACCCCCAACTTAGTAGACTTATATATTGTCTTAGTACTGGATAGAAATTGGCTTCACGCGCTGGACAACAACCATCACCATGCTCACGCTCACTTGTTGGATCCGTTCTGAGGATCCTGAAGCATACTTCCAGGTCAAGATCTCGAAGACGGATACCGTCTTGGACCTTCAAAAGGCCATCAAGAATGAGACACAAATCGAAGTCGCTGCATACACTCTCGCTCTTTACAAGCCCAAGACTGCCGTATCCATACCCTATGAAGAGCGTCTCCGCAAACTCATCCTCTCCACAGATGGGGAGCCCTTGCGGAATCTAAATAAGTTGTCCAAAATTTTCCCGGAACCACCACCCGAGGACGACATCCATGTCATAGTGGGTATGTGGCAGAGGCGATCCAAGCTGGTCCTCGCAATTGATTATTGTTTTTCTTCTTCAGATGCGCCGAAAATCGTTTGTCGGTTACGAGGGGCCACTCTCGACTCCCTCTTCGAGGTCGAGAGTTCCCGGTTGCAGACCGTCTTCGACCTTAAAGAGGCCATCAAGAACAAGAACCCAGTGTTTCTTCGCAACGTGGACGCAGATACTCTACGCTTATTCAGGATTTCGGGAGCCGATGATGAACTACAGGAGAGTCTTAACAAAAAGGGTGACGGGGAACCACTCCAAGGGTCCGCTTTAGCGCCCAATTTCCTGGGTGTGCCGGTTCTCGATCCTTTGCTTGTTGTTGTCGAAGCTTCTGCCACTGGAGGAAGTAGCCCGACCCTTGGTGAGTGTTTCTGACATCTCCTTACTCTGGCGCAGAATATCTGACGCATATGCTGCCTCAAGTTCAGGAACCAATTTCTGGTGGCGACCGCTTACAAGCCTACGAGAATATCTTCCTGAAGGTGAAGAATTGGAGAAAGTTCGAACGGTCCGATATTCCGAGGAACCAGATAGAGAAAGCTCAAAACATGGTCATCCCAGACTTTGTTACGACTTTTGAGCGGGATTTGGACAGAAAGCCACGTCTTCCCGTCAATGTGAGCTGTTTCCACGATCTGTCTGTCTGCTGTTCGATGTTGACGGTCACCGTAGTTGCCTGGATTGCACATGTTGGATGCTCCTAGATCATATTTTGAGCATTCCGAGGACTCGATCGCTGAAGACGGATCTCAGGAGGAAGTGCGCTCTGCTAACATATTGGAGGTGGCGCATACCGCATACCACGTTGCGTCTTATGAGTGGCAAAGATGGTGGCAAAGGGATGGATCTAGTAGACATCCCTTAAAGGAACGTCTTATGGACTTGATCTTCTTTGGCGTGCTCCTCATGGCAGAGAACAGGACGGCTGTCGCTCTGATGTAAGCGCTCGTTTGCTTGCCCCCTTCTATTTTCATGGTCTTTGCAGGAACAAAGATTGGCCTATCACTGTTGTCGTGAAACGTGATAATGATGATGATGATGAACTACGCCAGTATTGTGCTAGGAGTGACTTTTTGATCTCAATCTTCACTTTACCTCGGCTGCTTGTGGAGGTTAACTCCACATCACAGCACTCATGGCCTACGGATCTTATCCGGATGCTTACAACGGGGGCTTTTATCGTCCGTTTCGCGAACAAGTTCGTGAGCACGTTCAGGGAGAAGAAGAATTTCGTCCTCTGTGCCGTCTTTATTTTTGACGATGGTACCGCCATTCGCCATACTTTATTTCAGAACCAGAACGATGAAACGGTATGTTGTACTTTATAAGGTAACGATCAACTCTCAGGCTCAGCCATCGCAGGTTTATTACAACGAACTACAATTATCGTTGAATAACCCGCATGGTCGCGTCGAGTTCGTGCGCTCCCTGTACAACCTTCTTTCCGTAGAGTTAGACCAAGACCAAGACTCAACCGCAAAAGGCGCAATTTGCGAGCTCCGTAGTAGGATCAAAGATCGCCATTTGAAGTCGTTGTACACCAAGAACCCGACCAGTCATGGAAGCAGGAAGCGTCCTCGTACAGAGGACAACGACGATGACGGTGCAGGCGGAGGGGGTGGAGATGACCGCGCACAACTTAGAGCACATGGCTATGAAGTGGAACCGGAAGTCATCGTGGATGCCAGCGGCGGCGAATGGCGGCCACTTTCCCAGGTCCTGGCAACCCTCTTTCACTTATGCGCCATGCTGACGCTCGACCTCAGAGACCAGATCATATTCTCACCGTGTATCGACCCTCGAACTCGGACGAGGAATTCATCGCGAAACAAGTTCGGGAGGAATCGAACGAGCTCGAGATCTTCAGACTTCTCGATACCATCCCACTCAAGTCTGACCATGTCATCTCGTTGGTCGAATCGTTCAACGGGTGGGCCATTCTACCCAAAATGACGACCGTCAAGGACTACGTTGATTTCCGAGTCATTCCTAAAGCATTTGAAAGCAAGGTTTCCCAAGTCTGCCTGGGCCTCATCAAGGGTGTCGCGTATCTTCACGAGCATCGTATCGCTCACAGGGATATTAAGCCGGACAACCTTGTTGTCGACAAGGACTTCAACTTGAAAATCATCGACTTCGATATTGCAATGCGAGTAGAGGACGAGGACGAGGAGGTCGATGACCAGTGCGGAACCCGGGATTGGATGGCCCCCGAGGTCGAGAAGAGGCACAGTCCAATCAAGGCAGACCGATGGGCTTGTGGGCGGGTACTTCAGTCCCTACTTGATAGGTTCGGCAAAGAAGACGAATCTCTGAGGGTGTTTGCGAAGGACTTGACGGCGCATGATCCCAAGCAGCGGCCATCAATGCTTGAATGGGGCAGATATTCAGCTCTGCCGTTCTCGCACGCTGGAAACATAGGGAATTCCGACGCAAGAAAGGCCTCGCGGCCTCGACGGGACCGAGTGGAGGGCGACGGAGAAGACACAAAGCCCCCGAATGTGAAGAAGCTGAGACTTGAGTCGGGCCAGTGTAATATAGGTGGATTCCGAGATTGCTAGATCGATGATCGAACAGTCCCGCCCCCGTAGATGTCAACACGTGTTGATAGCAAAGTGAGCTTTGTGCAGCCCCCTCCTAACTAGGACTTTAAGCCCATTATACTAGATCTGGAAGCTGACTTCGCTACCCAACCCCGTGCAGTATCCGTTCATGGCATCATCTGTGGAACCGATATCCCAAGAGATTCATAGCTGCGATCAAAGGCTGTCAAGGTATGCTACTTATCCATGGGACTCAGAGAACTCAGACAAAGTTGTTAAAGGGCGAATTACGAATTCGGGCTATCCATGGAAGATGGTGCAGTCCTCATTCTACCAGAAGGTGCTCAAAGCTGCGATTTGGTAAACGAGAAAATGTTCCTGGATGAAGCGATTCGACATGGGATCAATTGGTACGCATGTGCTACTGAGAGGGCCGGCCGCCTCATCAACAACGATTCCCTTTACCTCATCACTGGGTTTCATAAAACACACTCGTGGTCCCTCGGAGCAGCACTGGGACGGGGCGGCTCCAGCCTCCAGAACCGATGCTCCGTTAAGTTCAAAGTCGAACAAATCCACCAAAACATCTGGTCGGCCGCGCATAGTTTCACGGGACGTGTTGGACCAATATCCGAGATTCCAGACCATGTTCTCGATGGATGGGTTCGCCACACGGCTAATCAAGCAGTCTTTATTCGTGGATTCAGAATCACATTCAACAAGTTGCTATTCTTAAAACTGTTTCTGTCGAGACTCGACAGGGTACGTTTGGGGGGCTTGGGACCTATGTCAACAGCCTTCTGTGGGGTAGACCATCCGACTCTACACAATCATCTGGCACTGAGAGTGCCACGGATAACACGGTGGATCAAGATTCTTCGGAACATCACGGCCGACGCTACACGGGTTCAAGCTTGACAATTGATCGCAATGTATCCCAGGTCCGTCTATCAGTGTCAGATAGTAATGCAAACTGTTTTTCGTTGCTTTACTCTCTGATATAGACTTCCCATCCCGGCGACTCGATCAATCAATATATGCTAAAGAAGGTTCGTTTGATCTTAGGGGTCAAATAAAAGGACCGCGGTTTAATGCCTCTCTTCAGGAGCCTCGTGCAATGATTGCGCTCACACATGATAGTTTGTGGATTGAGATGCTTCGGACGGTTCGTCAGCAGTTATGTAATCCGTGTCGCACACCTTACCTTTGGTAAAAAAAATTGGCAGGGATTACTCGAACTTGCAGATTTTTCTTGTGAAAAACGTCTTGAGGAGGTGCTGTCAAAGAACTATCGACTGATTGTGGAAGACGGTAGGTAATCTAAGCTTCGCTTTCTTAGTAGTTTGGCCGCTTAATGGTCATAGGTTCCGTATGCCTTCAAAAAGGGTAGGTCTTTCTCTTGTATTTACTTGTGCTATATCCTTGGACATTGATAGTCATGTATTTGAAACCCTACCCCACCAACCCTCTGACAGGAAGACGCAGCCTAGTTCCCTGACCGTGCGTTTAGCGACCTAGCTACTAGTTTACTGACTGACCAGTCCCGCCGGTCCGACAGGGCGGCGTACCAACGTCGGGTACTCCTGACCCTTACCCTAAACGTGCGGAGGAGCAAGCGAAGGATGAAGCTCTTGCACCAGGGGATCCGCCACAGCATGTATCCGCTTCCTCGAGTTCTGCAACGCACACGGATGCGGACGATGAAACGATTATCGCTCGTATGAATCCCCACTAGCTTTTACACTGTCGTGCGGCACAGTGGGTTGGAATGGAGGACAGAGAAACAAATGATGACGCCGTCGAATGGAGGGGGCCTATCCCAATGTGAGTAGCCCACCCATCAATTAGGTTTAGTCCTAAAAGAGGTCGCAGACCGTCAGATCCATCGGCCACCATTTGTCTTGAGGTCTATACATTCTTGGAATCCCAACGTATGCTGGGTGCTGGGGAGTGGCTGCAAAAGTTGATGGTCACTGTCGAACAACTATTGGCTCACAGTGAAAATGACGTTCGTGAGTGGGATGGTGATTGCACAACGGCCTGGTTATTCACACAATTGCAGCATTTACCTTTTCCCCAAAGGACAAGGACGTTGTATCCCCGTGTTCATCCATTTTGGTGACCTGTACTCGCGGTTGGGATGGGGGCAATGATCAAGTTTCGATCATTGAGTCAATTCATACAGCCGAGCAGGATGCAGCCTCCCCATGTATTTCTGACATTCTGGAAGTCGTGCGTCTGGAAAAAGAACAAATGGCACGTGAGCGGGAGTTACACGCAGCAGAAAGCGAATGCGAACGTGCGCGTCTCGACGAAGCAAGGGAAGCCAAAGTTGCTGCTCTCGAGGTTGAATTGGTTCGTAGCCGTGCTGAGCTAGACAATGAACCGGAATTACGCATGTCAGAGACGAAGGGGCCGCGAATAATGGTTGCAAAACAGGACAAAGCATCCAGCAACCAACAAGTTGATGGTTGTGAGGTAGGGAGCAAGACGGTGCAAAAACACTGGTAAGTTCTACTTTAATTGCTGATTCTTTGCAACCATCTTCAGTGGATGGAAACTGTGATGCATTGTTTGAAGCCGCTTCGCACTTTCAATCTTCCCTTCACGTTACTCAGGCTGACAGTGCCTTAATGAAGAGTTGCGAGGCGCCCAACATCTGCGATGAAAAATCCTTGGACATAGTGGAGCATTCCACACCGTCTCAGTATGCTTGTCGTACATTATCGCTACACCGTTCATCATATATCTAGGACTCGTGGGGTGATCCCGCAGAGTTACATCCGTAAGTCTCTTAAGTACTTACGATCAGATGAGCTATCTTGACTTCTTCCAGGGAACAATGTAGCGAAGGCAATTGAGGCATGTGGCTTGGGAGAGGAAAAATCAGCCATCCAGGCGGGATGGGGCGAGTTCCTGAGTAGCAACTTCTGCAGATTGTCTGCAGATGTCGGAAGTTTGCGCCTTATTGGTGAGTCTGGTGTCTGTTGCCTCTGGCTGTCATTCTCAGAAAAACTAGGACAAGTGAAAAACGTACAAGTCTATGTAGATGAAGGTAAACTCCGGTCTACATAGCTCGAACGAAACATTCATTAACGGGGAGCCACACTTTCGTAGGCATGCCCGACCATTTATGGCACGCATGCAGGGTCCACTTGTTCGCTTCGTGGACAATCATCACCACTCTCTCCGAGATATATCACATCTCCACAGCAACGTTGCGTATTTTCTATGACGTTTCGGGAGGCTGTATAGCATTCAACTGCCGAGGAATCATCTACCTCAATCTGCGATGTTTTGAGGCCTGGTGTAAGTAAATCTAAATCTTGGCTTCTAGCTTGGAAGATGCTAATTCAATGGCTTCAGATGATGAGATAGTCAAAAGGGGGGACCGACAGAACGCTCTAGTGTCGTGGTCAGTTGATTTCGCACACTGCCACACTGTTCCGTTGTCTGACGAACATTATCAACAAAGGTTCCTCGCTCTTGCTCACGAAATCGCACACAACATGACCGATCTCCACAATTCAGATCACGAATTTTGGTTTTCGGCGATCTGTGAAGCACGCCTCATTGCTCTTTCCCAGCGCTTGCGACCCGCTAACACTCGGCTCTATTATATGCTGTGGTTGTCACTCATAGTGAACCTTCTTATCTTGGTCGCATACTACCCTAAACACATTGTTTCGGACACCAACATGCTTTCTTACACACCCAATTTACGCTGACGTCCTGTGGACGCCAACTTCCGCCTTGATTGTATTGCAATACCTTCAACGACTTATTCGTCAATCATATCATGATGCTCCTGCGGCCCCTCTTTCAGTGTTACAAGCTTGAAGTCCGTCAGAACAAAGGTATCGCCCGACTCCGACGCACTCCAACACCTGACTATTTTCGATGAGCGAGAGGTGAATGTACGATACGTCCACCGTGTTCAATGATCAAGCCAGAACCTCAGATAGAATTTACGACCAAACAGATGTTACAGTGTTTCCGCGAAGCACTAGCGAGCTTAGGGGGGTCTTGCACCGACAGACAACGTGTCTGCTCTCGTTTTCTCAACAGCATCCAGCTGGTCCATCTTGTCCATCCACCCAACAAGCCGTGGGCTCAATATCTCCCCTTCCGGTATAGCCCTCAGATCCGCCAAAAGCGGGTAGAGAAAAAAGTCGGCCCAGCTCGGTTTCTTGCCGAAAACGTATCCCTCCGGGGACATGTGCGCCTCGATTTTGTTGAGGAATGCACGGAGTTCGGCGACGCCGGGTGCGATGGTGCGACGGATTTCAACGTCGGAGAGGGTGCCTTGGTCGGCGGCTGCAACGCGCGGTTTGACGACACCCTTCTCCACAGCAGGGAAGCCTGTAAAAAACCGATAGCATCAGGATCACAATCAGATCCGATCAACATGCCGCAGCCAAATCATGTACGGTGTACCGCACGGACAGACGGACAGACGTCTTTTCTTGTTTCGTCTCCAAACACATCTCAACTCACCGTACGCTCCGACGAAACTGACGAATTCCCACATTTGCTCCGCGACGACAGCATGTCCGTCGCCGTCGGAAATCGTGAGCGTAGGCTCTGGTCTGACGCGATCAATGTACCGCGCGATCGCCTGAGATTCTCTCAGTTTGAGATCTACTTTTTGGCCATTGAGCTCGTGGATGACGAGTGTGGGCAGGAATCCAAACGGATGGTGATCGTAGGCGGTGTCAGAGTGGGGTACGACACGGACCTGGTTAAAGGTGATGCCTTTGTAGGTCAGTGCAAGCGTGATGGTGCGCGTGAATGTGCTAAAGGGTGTCCCGATGACGGTGAACGGGGGAGGCGTCATAGCTTGCTAGTAGAGATTCGGAGTCCTATCAAAGAGAAGAGAGGACTGCGTCGACAGTGTGAGGATGTTAGAATCGTACGACGTTGAGGCATGTCTGACTGAATGTCGATTCTACCGGTCACTTGAAGTGCAACCGAGAGAAGCATTGGTAAGTTCTCTCAGAATAGCATCGGGTGTGTCCGCCCAGACTAACCCGTGACAGATCTTCTGGGAAACCACCGCAGTCAATGGTGTCACCCGGCATACCAGCGTGCATCAGAGTATATTGTGTCGACGTAACTTCGGCTGGCGTGTCCAAGGATGATGTCGACACATCATACACATACTTTGACCCTTGTTGAATAACTTGGCTGTGGTCCGTTCGTCAATGGTATTGTGCTTATCCACAACGACGAACGAGTATGCCGCTGAGTAGAATACGCGGCTTGGACGGCAACCCGTGAGGGCGAGTATTAATACGAATCTAGAACAACATTGGTATACATACACCCTCGAAGTCATCACTGGCATCCATGGATAGATGCACGGGACGCAAATCATGTCGATCGCGTCACCTATTAGAAAAGACAGTTAGACCATATCCCTCGCAACAAGAAAAAACCAAGCCAACCCACCTCATGTTACCTCTCACGACATCCCAAACATGTGAGACAGGTCATGTTAGCAATGATAACAAAATGACAACAAAGAGCACCGACGACGACGACAAGACAGAAGAAGGGACTGCACAAGCCAACGTTACTTAAACGTCAGCATCGAACGCTTAATCTATCTCGATGATATCGTCATTGTCCATCTTGTCCGTGGCACTGTCCAACATGACTAGTCCGTCCTCCTCCAGTCGCTTCTTCTTACTTGGGCTCCTGAGCTCTGTTGATGACGCCCCGTTTGTCTTTGCTCGCTTTGCCAGAGGCTCCACCTCGGCGACGTCGTCCTCGGGTGCAGTCCGCTTCCGTGATGGTGCAGGCGGAGTTATGGGCCGTCGAGGATTGAACGGCGGCTTCGGTAATGACGACGGCAATATCAACGCCGGTGCATCCGTCAGATGATTCGGCCTATCACAAATACCCAGTAATCAACAAGGCGCGTCCGACATATTAAGCCACTCACGGAAGCTCGCACAGGGCCAATGCAATCGTCCCCCATTCCCCTTCCTCGTCCGTGATCGTCAAAAACTTGCCCCTTGTTACGCCTAGACTTTCTAACGTCCGGTCATCGTTGTCGTCCCAGTCTGGGTCGCTCAGCACGCGTTTGTCCTCGTATACACTGACATCCCGTTTCCCGGTGCCTCCGTCCTCCCCTTCACCATCCCCGAGAATGCCGTTTACCAACTCGCTGAGCGTGACACGCGAAGGATCGCACTGCACTTTGGTGTAGGTATCTCTGCAGATCCCGCACTTGGGGTTGGGAGGACAGAGATTGACCGTACTGAGGGGAACAGCCGGTTTAAACTGTAAATGCACGTTTTTGAGCGAGGTGTAAGATTTACGCAAGAGGTGCAATGCTTGTAGAACAATCAGTCCCGATATGATAGCATTGGTGGTCGCGATAGCGGGGATGATGTTACCGGCCATTTCTGTCAATGTATCTCAATGAAGCGTAAACCATGGCCTGAGAAAGACTGCACCTTTGACTTGCCAGCGTGTCTTCCGCTCAATGTAATATGCAGCTGAACGGAGATTTGAGGTAGCGGTGACGAAATCGAGTGTGTCATCATCATCCTTGTCGAACGTGATGGTTTCTTCTCCAGCACGCACACGCAATGCTAACCGGTTGGTACTAGGTGTCTCGGGTCAAACGCTGGGGTTAAACTGTGCAGTGAGATAGAGCATACCTTGACACGAAAAGAGTAAGGTTGTCTCGAAGTGTCAGCGCACGCTGATCTTTCAATCCACCATTTCCGTTCGACGACGACGACGGCCCCATGGCGCCCCCATTAGCGTAACCATTGACCTGCCCCTTCGAATTCGAGGATGATGCTGCAATTTTGGTGGGTTCTTTTACCACAAAACTGTCATCCAAGATGGCGTCAAAATCGAGGGGTGTCGGCTTTTCTCTTGAACGCCACATATCCGCCATCGACAACAGGTTTTTAATATCCGCATCGAAGACCTTATACATGCCATAAACTTAGTAACATGAGTTGCATCCCGGGTACGAAACGAACCTTTTCAAAAACAGTCTTGGCTGCATCGTCAGTCGCCTGTGGTGAGCGTAATGCATTGCGAACGGCCTTGTAAGCCAATGCTTCTTTCCGCAAAGCTGCTATCTCATGCGCTATCCTTACGTCAGTCGGCGTGATGATCCGGTATAACGAGAAATGCCGACCATTTTCGCCCTGCTTCTCGGCCTCGTCTAATTCGGTACTGCCGTCTTCGTCCTCTCCGAATAATTGCCTATCGATGATTATATCAGCCAAGAACGAGTAATTAACCTGTTCGGCAACACACGGAAGGAGATAACTTTTGGCCCAGACGACACAGTGGATAGGCTGTGAAGGCGTGGATCGGATCGTGCAAACAGGGAATGATTTTGGGGCCGGTTTCGGTATGCAGTCGAAACACTCCGTGCGATCCTAATACCGAGGTGGGTGGAGTCGGGTGGTCCGGGTAAAAGGACAAACCTTGAGCAGAGGCTGAACTTGACCGAGATAACCAGCTGTACCCGACTCGACGAGCGGTATACCTGCCGCCATGCACATCTGGTTCACGTGGCGGCGTGCGTCTGGTTCACAGCAAGTCGTCAAGTGCGGGGGAGTGGTGGCGCGGATCCACTCACCGAGGTTGTCAAGGGCGTTGAGGACAATGTCAAAGGATTGGAACCAGTCGACGTCGAACTGTGGCTCCTTGATATTCGCGTGGATCGGTTGGATACGAACGTTTGGATTGAAAGCGCCGGCTGTCTGAGCTGCAACCTGGAATACAGAGCTGATTAAGTACGACTGCAGAAGAACCAAGTAGTGGCGCGCTCACCGTGGCCTTGCTCTGTTTGACATCCTTCTTCTTGAAGAGAAACTGTCTATTCAAGTTGGAGAGGTCTATAGTGTCCAAGTCTAAGAGCGTGATGTGACCAAAGCCCGTCAAGACGATGTTCTTGACTGCAGGTAAACGAGCGTCAGAGAGGCGGTTTCGTGGTGAAATAACCAAGACTGACGTAGTTCGCATCCAATTCCACCCGCCCCGACCAACAAGACCTTGGTATCTGCAAGACGGCCGACGAGTTCTGAACCAAGAATGGCCCCGGCATGGGTGTAACGACCGCGCTGACCATCCATTGTTGAGTGTCGACGTGTTGTAGGCCAACAAAGAAACTAGCGAGGAACGACCTGTTATTTAATTTTGCTGTGTAGAGGAGCGCCAAGAGCTCGGTCACGCGTATTTACTTGTCACTTGTATTGCCAGCTAGTAGTGTTTCCACCCGACTTCGTGCCCATTCTCCATCATTGGCTCTACAAATCCGCGAAACATCAACGGTTTCGTGTCTACAGATCCGCCCTCGTCCCCAACCAGCTGGCTACGGTCCTGCGACCAACGCATTCCATAGCCCTCTTCGACTCTGACCTCGTACACCAGCACCTGGTGCGGCAACCAGTGTAGATTTCGCCACGTCGCGTTGTCCATCACCTTGTCGAACAGCACCAGCGCCCGTTCGTTGATCGACGCGACTGGTCCCTTGGGCTGTCCCCCCCACCACCCCACACAGTCCCCCCCGACATCACTCGATCTATGTGCAT
The DNA here is from genome assembly GCA_038093095.1 of Boletus insuetus. Taxonomy (NCBI): domain Eukaryota; kingdom Fungi; phylum Basidiomycota; class Agaricomycetes; order Boletales; family Boletaceae; genus Boletus; species Boletus insuetus. The sequence goes on along the minus strand of JBBPRQ010000043.1, from coordinate 34,733 downwards.
GTTTTGACCATGCTTTTGCACCTGCCATGAGCCCCGTGTTGGTGGCCGAGGCCGTGAACGCGGACAAGCACTCTTCGTGTGCGGGTGGATCTGAACCGAGTGCAGAGCCAACGGTGTATGCAAGTCTGTGCAAGAGGTGCTTGGAGAGCGGGCTGGTTTGGAGTTCTGCTTCGAGGGCGAGCTGGTCTCCCCGGGAAAGCATCTCTTGGGCGCGGGCGCGCTCTGTTGCCGCGATGGGGAGTTCATGCATGTTGTGGCACCGCGGGATGGGTATGTGGGTGAGATTGCTCAAGCCCAAGCATATTCGAGTGGACATTCAGTTCAGCGTCAATTCAAGCTCCGCAGGCTAACTAACGAGACTTGGATCTACATGGGAAGTGCAACCGTACCACATTCCTTGCACGTTCTCAGCTCTTCGCCGTTCTGCCAGCGCTGAATTACCGGCTTCAACTGTGTCCCGAGATCCGTGACGTGGAAACTCTCCTTGTGAATGATGGTCGGATTCGTATGAACAGGTTCCCGGCAGTACCACTGCAGTGTATCTAAACTGTGTTGGTAACGGTCGGAATCAGTACCAATTATACCAGCTCACCCTTTGATTCTGCTGGACGAGTAGCTTCGATGACGATCCCGATTGTGTTTGCGAACCTCACAGGGTTGTGCGGTGTATTTGCTGTTCGACCAACTCATGAGTGAGGATGCGCAGGACAAGATGAGAATCTGCCTCACCAGGCAACAAAAACATCTCGCCCTCTTCAATCCCGATATCCCTGAACGTCTCCCCATCAACTACCTTCAACAACATCCCTCCCTTGTACTGGTAGAACCACTCCTATGTACATCAAGGAGCGATGAGATCAAGGACAGAAGCTGTTAATAATGACGGACCTCGGTCTCGTTTACATGATAGTCATTCCGTTCGTTAGGTCCCCCGACGGCCATGACGACAAAGTCCCTTCCCCGATACAAACAAAAGTTGTTGACAGGGGGTTGGAGAAGGTGTGCATTTTCAGTGAGCCACTTGGGGAAGTTGATGGGTGCGCGAATGACCATGGCAACGATGAAGGTATGCGCCGACTCGCAACTTTTAGGATGTAAAACATTATCTCATCTCATCTTATCTCGACAGATAGATCTAATCAACGTTCCGAAGGGTCACGAATTCATCCAAGAATGACATCACGAGCATCATGCAGTCTCCTTTTCCTTCTCAAACTCCCCTCAAGATGCGCCCCTAAGTGTCCTCGTTTCCTCTCAACCTCGACGACCCCACGATGTATTTCACAAATGCCATCATCCAGAAAATTTCAGGTGAGCCGCACTCGAGTTCCATGTGTCGTTATTTAATTCCAGCCATCTCCCAGAAACAGAGACATGGTAGGAAGTACCACAGACATACACTTCAGTCGCCACTCGAAGAGTTCTTTGGGAGCTACTACCCCGAGTTCGAGTATGACGCCACAGAGTCGGCATCTCACGAATTATATCGTCTCTGTGACGAGTTTGACTGGAATCGGGACGATTCTGAAAGACAGGACGCACACTGAGAATTCAAGAATGCTCTCGTCAAACAATTTAACAAAATCTATGGAACGGACGAGGGGGATCTTGCAGGGTGGCAAAACCTATGTCATATAGTGGACATTGATCCGGTCCCCGACGATTTGGAGACATGTCAAGAGGCAAGCTCATTGTTCCTCCTTTATCATCTTCTGTGATTCACGATATTAGGCGATTTGTGGAACACATGTTAACCTCGTCGACCTCGTCGACAGGGACGTCACTGGTCAAGACGTGCAGGTCTTCAAGTCTGAATGCAAGCTATCCGAATACACTCGCATGACAGGGAAGTATTTCCCAAAAGAGAATGCATACGCAGGAGGTTTCTTACGATACCTCCTGCGACACATTCTTTAAATGACCTACTCTCGGAACGAGGCGCCTCGGTTCCGGAGCGCTTCAGGTGCTTCCGCTGTAGACCATGTGTGACAGTGATCAGACTCTTAGGTCGACAGCGGACGTCGCTGTGTCGATGGATGAGCATCCTGTTGTCACGCATGAGTGGCACGCAACGTACCTTCATCGAGAACAAGTACCTTGGACTGCCGCAACAGATGGCCGTCAGAGACGCGCTCTCATGGTCAGACACCGAAAAATGCTTACCTTTCTCAACAATGCCTGCGCAAAGCACAACAACTGCCTTTGTCCAGCGGACAAAGACGATCCACCCTCTTCAACCAGCGCATCAAGGCCCTCAGGAAGACTCTCAACGTACGGCTTCAAATGAACCTAACAAGAAGAGCATCAACGCAGGGCTTGTCAGATGACAAAAGTGTGGATGGATATGGGATAGACACATACAGATCCGGACTCTGCGGGACAATCGAAATCATTGATCGCACTGTCGAGCGGGACACATAAGTATTGTGTTCTGAAGCCCTGCAACGTGGACATACAGTGTGCAACCCAATCGTGCCAATGACCACCCCGTCGATCAAGATCTTTCCTGATGCCGCTTCTATGATGCGGAATAGCGCAAGAAGGTGCTAGCCACCAACGAGGGAACAGACCTGCCGATGATTTTCCTGCACCTGTCCTTCCAACAATAACAATCTTTTCCAATCAAAAGAACCATCAGAACCAAGCAGATACACCAATCGCAAGATACACACGATGGTCAACGAAATCTCCTTCAACGCTAAATCCAACTCGGGTCGGTATCTCATCGAATACTTTCTGTACACGATGAGTCACTTAGCCCAAATATATCAACAAGCGTTTCACCCACCAGAACTCAACCTCACCAGCACCGGGCCAGCCTGCGGGTGGCTTGCTATCCGGCAATTCGCAAGGTGCCTCTGACAGCAACCCATTTGCGTAATGCGTGATTCGCTCCACGCTGACCACGTTCTGCTCCACCTCGCTCGCCGAACGCACGAGCCAGTTCTTCCCATAACCCGCTCTCAGCAACAGAACACACATGGTCAGAACGAACTCACCAACGCGCCCGTCGTGCTCAACGCATAGGACAACACCATTCCAACAAGGCCGGCGTCCACGTTGCTTGTCACCACAGCAGCGATAGCCAAGGTCGCTGTGCACAGAATGATGACTGAACCGACGAATTCCAGACGGACGGCAAGCCACCGGTTAACAGTGGTACTGGGAAGGTAACACATTTGGTTCCAACCGATCCGCTGAGCATTTTGTGCAGTGAAGATGGCTTGTTGGTTGTAGGCCCGGATCGTGGACAGTCCAGACAGGGTCTCGGAGAACCAAGCAAAGATGGGCGACTTCGAGACAGCGTCAAGGCGCTTAAGTTCACGTGATGTTGCGAGGTAATAACTGAGAAACACGGTGATCAGTGGCGAGTCAAAGGCGAGTCAAATGACTTACAGTCATTCGATGGTAGGACCATGATAGAGAAATGACGGCGATGAGGAACGGAGGGAAACTGAGTCCAATGACCAAAAGAATGGACGCAGTGGTGGCACATGTCCTGACTAGGTTTTGGATAACCTGGTGATAAAGTCAGACATAATTTTATTATTGAGCAAGCTACTCGCCCTCCCAAGAATTAGGTCGACGACGTAGATATCGCGGGAGAACAAGTTCAAGATCCTTTAGTCTCCTGTCAACACGCGTCACTGACAGACGGAATGATCACCATACCTTCCAGCAGGTGTCGTAACTCAACGGCGCCCTCATGACCGAGTCCAACATCTGCCAATCACAACTCGTCAACGATTCATTGCCAAGACTCGACATGCTTGATAAAGCAAATCTGCTGGATCTAGCTCAAGTCGTCTAGGTGAGTTTTGAATCGTAAACCGGATCCCAATCAGTGATGATAATGGACTAAGGTGGGCGTCTTCATTTCATCCGACTGTTTTTCGGTCTGCCTTGTTTGGTTCCGCTCCCTAGAAAAATGGGGACAAGCACCTCGAGCGCCTTTTCTCGTTCCATCGTTGGCTGCCAAGTGGTACCACGTCTGTACACTTGGCTCTACACCAGCCCGGCTCCATCTCAAAGAGCATGTAAGCAATGTGGCACACCAATATTATTAAAAAAAGACGACCACCTACGCCAGCCCGCATCCATTATGATGACAGTATACAAAAGAAAAACAGCCTGATGGTCCAAAAGTATCCAAACGAAAAAGAGAGGATGTCACTACACTGTGCGGCATGGCCATCAGTTGACACGGCGAGACGAGCGATGACAAAACACCTACCGAAGACACCCAACAGCGCCAAGACACTCCCAACGACCGACGCCGTCACCACACTCAGAACTACTCTCCGTCCTGCACCCAACGTTTTATTGAATGTCGTCGTCGCCGTCACGACTGCCAGCAGCACAGCAGCAGCCGACTGCGTTTCCACATTGCCCGACCTTGCAATGATACGATCCTGTTCACGACAACAAACGATGCCGGGCCAGGCGTCAACAAATTCAAGTTCGGCGGGACTTGGGAAACGTGCAGGACGTGCGACCAGTCGCTGTTGACGGTGTGCGTATTGTTGAGCTGTAGATATCATTGACCAATGTTCTCGAAAAAGCACAAGGGTCATGTTGGCGCGGTTGGCAGGTACAATGTCGAAGAGACAGAGACGGTCAGGTTGAGGGGTGGACCGTCGTAGCTGAGCGTCTGCGAGACACCCGACGAAAAGTAAGATGGGTAAATATTTCGGCAGTGCAGTGTAAGTCATCGGATAAAGCAAACTGAGCTCAAACGTCGATGTTGGGGCTGCGATCAACAGGGATGCGTCCGGTAAAAGGATCACAGTAGAGTGATAGTATCGATACATTCCCGCGATGTTGCTTGAGCTGAGACCTGCGGTGGGCCAACACGAGCCCTTGGGTGCGTTTGGGTTGTATATGGCGGGGGTGCCATTGTGCTAACGGGACTACGTGTACAGCGTGGTCGGCGTGCGCATCAGTGCTAGGCCGTTGTCAGGTTTGTCGGAAAAAGTATGTTTAATCGGGGATTTTTACATGCTGTGCCCGGGCACAGCTTGTAAAGATCGTAAAAGGATCACTCGCGGGCGCGACGCGCGTTGGACTTACCGATGGGTATGAATTTGTACACGGGGTTTTGGCAAAAAATGCTATGTGAGGTAGATGAGGGTGCTGAAAAAAGTCCTCTCAAGGTAAACAAGAGGGTGGAGCTTTCGGCGGATGCCTCATCAGTTTTCAGACACAGGGTTTAAATACACTAGGCCAAGGGAAAGATTGGTAAGATCTTTTACACGCTGTCAAGCGGTTTCCCATGCAATTAGTCAGGCCATCATTTCATATGTACCGATTAGGCATAATTGTGATGTCTATACATAATTCTGTCACACGTTGTTATGGCGATAGGGATCTTTTCACACGTCAAGTTAGAGTTAGAGTTCTAACAATCTTACCCAGGATTGATATGCATAAATACCTCTGCGCGCATGCGCGTAGTGCGCGCAGGTGCGCGCAGGTATTTCTGGTATTTCTGGTATTTGCCAGTATACCAGAGCAGTCCAAATGGCTGGACATGCCCCAGAACACATCCTAGCACCCCTCCAGTGCATTCCCCACACCCCTCTCTTCCACCCCCCTAGGGGGTGGGAGAGGGGGAGGAGATGCCACAGGTCTTTCAAGTGGTTCAAATACACACCAGTGGATGGTAGTATATGGCCCAGAGTGGGTTGGGTTAATGGCCCTGCAAATTGAAACCCGAACGAGATGTTAGGGTGAATTAGGGGTATTGAGAGTGAGTTAGGGGAAATAGAGAATAGAGAAGTAAATGTATGTTCAGAGTGTTATCCTGAGGTGGGAATGAAGCCCAGAATTGCTCTCAGCACTCATGTGGCACAGGAAACATCAAATGCAGCACAGTTCAAGGATGCGCGCAGATGCGCGCACCTGCTTAGTCAGCGTGCGCGCATCAGTGTACCCATGGCTTCCAGGAAAGATTTGTGAGTAGCAATAAAGGCAGAATCCCTCTCAGCACCCATTCTATAGCAGGTTAATTCCAATGGTAGATGTTGGCAGCTGCAAACACCCCCTTAGTCAGCATGCGTGCATCCTGGTACATTCACCTGCACACATAAGATTTACATGCTTGGCACCCCAGATGTCTAAGACAGCCCAGACATGCACGTAACACCTAAGTAAGACCTTGTAGCCATGCAGTTAGTCCATGTTAGTCACTTATCTACTCCAAGTCCGCATCTGGATTGCTTAGTAAGTATTATGTAAGCAGTACAGAATAGGAATACTGGCACAGCCATGTTTGATCTTTTTCATTTCACTCTGACACTCTGACATCATTGTGACATCTTTCCCTTTTCGATCAGATCATACCTCATGCATACTTGTGGAAAGTGTCAGGCCACCTTTGATGCTCGAAAGGACTACTCCAAGCATCAAAAGAAATGCACCATTGGCCTTAACCATGGCACAACCTTCACTCTCAAAGAAATTCCCCAGCAAATCACTGTCCACATGAACCAAGATGGTTCCTACATTTGTCTTTGTTCCCCTACTGGCTGCCCTCAAAAAATGGGATTCACCACTCTTGAGGGTCTTAAGAAACATTTGCGCAAAAGGAAGACCTGGGTCAATCCATCCAATGTGATTATCTGTCTTTTCCTCCCTCATGTTCATATTTCATCCCTCTTTAGCTTGGAGATGACCAGGGCCATCTACCCTCCCCACAGGATCCTTCCCCCAATGCCCAGCCTCAGCCATCCCATGGCCAACCCCATGTATGTATTCCAGGTTCCCCATGTCACATCTCCTCCTTCATCACCTTGCATGCTCATTTAGATTCCAAATGTATCTGAACATGAACCTGAACCTGAATCTCAATCTCAATCTCAATCTCAATCTGAGGATGATACAAATGCAAGCATCATATCCCTGTCTAAGTGGTTCTGGTTCTATTTCTATTTCTGACACCACTTCTCTAGGATCCGACATCAGACACCCCACATCAATCTGAATCTGAATCTCTTGATGGCCAAGTTCTCATTGATCCTGTAAGCATCCACTCCAGCATTCATTTTCCAACCGAACTTCCTTATCAATGAAACAGGTCTATGATCCCAAGGATGGTTTGCTCCATCATCCCTTTTTGGATCATATCAACCTGATCATCGATCCTGCATTGAATACCCTCTGTTGTAACATCTGTCTCGTGGCCTTGGTGCCATCTCAAGTCCAGCCCCATTTGCATCACAAACACAACAACCTGAAGTTCAACAAAGCTTTCTTCCATCACCTCATCACCTTCTTGGACCTACAAGATGCTCTTCCATTCCCCCCCATCACCAAGGATGGTGTCATGCCTTTCAAAGGTTTGAAAGTCCTGGATGGCTTCGCCTGTGCTCTCTGTCCTCATGTCCTTGGAAGAAAGAAAAACCTTTGTGCACATCATCGCCAGCACCATCCTGACCATCCTCTTCCTGACCATTGGGTTCCATGCAAGATGCAGCGCTTCAACAATGGTGGTTCTTCTCGTGTTCTATGGCGTGTTTTGGATCCCATCGCCATGATGCCCTCCCATGTCCCTGCTCCAGATCCAGATGCTCCATCCCAGAACATCATCAAAGACCTACGTCATCAACTCTCTCGAAGCCTCTCTGACTCTCATCTCCCTCAAGACCAACGCATCATCTCCCCTTGGCTACGCGTCACGCGATGGCATGAGCATGTTGCTCCCTATGATCTCAAATTCCTGCAGACTTTGGTTCAAGTGCCAGACACTCATGACATGGATCCTGCAGCCCCTGGCATCAGGAATGCAGTCAGGTCGTATTTCCAGGAGGCCATGAATGTCTTGCAAGACACAGATGACTTGATCTTGCAGAAGCTGAATTCCCCAGACCCACAATCCAGGTTGAGTGGCTTCATCCATCATTTCCTTTCTTCGTCTTCATTCCCTCCTTTTTTCCAGTGGCATAAACAACACCCCATTACAGTGTCATCAGGATCCCAAGTCTCTCCTCAAGTACATCCAGCCAACCACTTCTCTTCTCTGTCTACTCCTCCGCTCATTCACTCAGGATCACTATCAGATCCCCTTGCCCCAGGCAGTCCAGGATTCGCTTGCTGCCTTTCAAACCGCACTTTGCAACCAGATCAATGTCTTCCAAGCATTGCATCAACTCTTGTGTGCAATTTGGTTGACAACTTGGAACAGATCCCATGGAAATCATATTCCTTGTCCTACCGAACGACTCCTCGTCCTCCTCACGCTCAACAAGGATGGCGGTCATCAGGAACCAAAGGACGTCACTGGCTATCTCGCCAAGTTCCAGTATTGCATCCGTTTCACCTGTCTGTTGGAAATAAAGCGTCTGGCTATCACCCAGTTTCATGGTGACGAATACAAAGCATGCGACTCCCTCAATTCATGGTTCATGGAGAAGACCAACTCTCCTTTCAGTCGCATACGTGCTCTCCAGCACTATGCCTCCTCCATCGCATTTCAGACCATGAGTCTTCCATGTATCTGGTGGTTGGATCGTACTGAATGGAAGGAATTGCTATACAAGGGGGACAAGATACACCTTCATCAACTCAGGGCTATGTTCGATGCCAGTGGAAAAACCATCGTCGACCTTTGGGAGAACAAGGTTTTGAAACGCCTCCCCTTGCGAGTGTCCTATGATCACCTTGCAGACACCCTGGGCAACAACGATGTCGGTTATTCCTTTCTCACAGATCCTCGAAACACCTGCTTCCATGACCGCGACGCCTTGGCGAACGCATTCCTGGCTGATCCAGTCATCAAAGACTCCTTTGGGCGCTTTGATGGAGGGCGCATGACATGGAACCACGGCGCTCTCTTCCAATGGCTTCGAGACTATGCAGAGTTCCAGTCCCACCTCCTCGTGCGTTGTGAAATGCTCAGTGGTGCTCCGTGTCGTGGAACGGAGCTCACCCCCATGCTGTTCTGCAATACAAAGTATCGCTCTCAGCGCAATCTTGTCATCATGGGGAAGCATGTCGCCATCCTTCGTCGTTATAGCAAGATGGGTTCCGTCACCGGCCAGGACAAGCTGATTCCACATTCTCTCGATGGCATTACTAGTGACCTCTTGATTCAATCCCTTGCTCTTGCACGTCCATTTGCCGAACTCGCAATCTACCTGTGCAATCCTAATCGACATGATCACGATCCATTGAGTCTCTATCAGACCCATATTTTCGTCAACGTCGACAGGCTGTTCGACACCAACGACCTCAGCAACATTATGGCTCGCATGACCCTCACTCATCTCCGCTGCAAGCTCACTGTCAATCCGTGGCGTCACATAAGTATTGCCTTCAAGCGCAAGCTTGCAAATTATACGGAAGACCTGCTCGATTTGGATGAGAATGATACAGTGGATGCTCTACAAGCTGGCCATTCGCGAGCCACAGAAAACCGCATCTATGGTCTGAGTCCTGATGCTCTCGCAGGTGCTGCAGAAGATCTCCTTCCTCACTTCTTGCAAGCTAGCATCAAGTGGCAACTGATCCTGCATACTATACCGGGTGGTCTGGGTCTCCCATACAATTGTGCCGATTCAGCCCAGTTCCTCCATCTCGCAAAGTCTGGTCAATTAGGAGTTGATGCACAGAAAGATGTTCTAGGCCAGCTTCAACCCCAAATTCCTCTTCTGTTGGACGAGAAGTTCGCCGATCGCATCATGGACAAGATTGACGCACGGTTGCTCGAAAATCTTGAAACCAAGTTCATCGACAAGCTTGTCGCTTCTGTCTGTCCCATGATCAAATCTGCAGTCAAAGAAGCCATAGCCGGCAACGAAATATCATCACAAGACACTGTCGTGATGACCCGTCTGGATGACATGGATGTCGATGATCCTTCTTCCACATCACATCCTGGTAAGTGGAGGTGTTGGTTGGCGATCATGAAACCCACAATTCCATCTGGCAGTGAAGGAGCCCATGGCCAGCCATGCGATGTTCGACGTCGATGAGGACGAACCAACCAATGGCAACGATCTGGATACAGTCTCAGAGACACCGAAAGCGGTTGGTCAGTCAATCCGTCAGCGAGTGTGTTTTCAAAGTTGACCACGAGATGAATCCAACAGCGAAGCAGCGAGGAGTGACGAGTCTTCAGGACGCTACTGAGGAAGACCTTTATGGACGTCGTGACATGACCTTGATCTCGACAGCGTTTGGTAAGTGAGACTGCTGCAAAGCGTGATCTAGATTGACTCGCGAGCATGACTAGTCACCGATACGAACGTGGAGAGCACGCCTCCATCTCATTACCAACCTCCACACATGGCGGATCTCGAGGCGCGATGCCTTCAAGCCCTCGGGCGAGTCTTAAACAAGCCAGAAGTGACCTGGGCTTCGGAACAACAGAAGAATGCAGTTCTTGCTGTGATGGAACGCAAGACCGATGTGATTGCGATGCTCAAGACCGGTGGTGGAAAGTCCATGCTAGCCACCATTCCTGCCATAATGTCGACTAATACAGGAATTGTCGTGGTACTTCCCTTGAAGTCTCTCATGACGGATTGGAGGCGCCGACTGGATGGTATGCATGTCGCACATCAGGTATACAATCCCTCTGTCAATGGAGGACGGCTGAACTCCACCGTAAACCTGATTTTGGTTTCTGCCGACCAGGCGACATTCGGTGGATGGCGTAAAGCGATAGCAGAGCTGAATGAGATATTGCCCATCACTCGGATGGTCTTTGATGAAGCACACCTTCCATTGATCTCTGACGATTTTCGCTCCTCGCTCGCACGCGTTAACGAACTACGGGGACACAATATGCAGCTCATACTCCTTAGTGCCACGGTGCCTCCTGCCAGTCTTCCTGCGTTGAAGACGTCATTCGGATTATTGGGTCATCCGGTGGAGATCCGACAAAGCAGCAATAGACCAGAGCTGGAATATATCCTGAGCGAACGTCTTCCATCAAGCACAATTCCGAAGAGGATCGTCGATATCGTTTCAAGGGAGATGACAGGATGGCAACCAAAGGATAGAGGGCTCATATTCGTTGCATACGTCACCGATGGAGAGGCCCTGGCTGAATCTGTGAGTGAATGTGTATTGTTTAACTTTTAACTTTTGCCGAAGTGTGCATTGCTGACTTTGCACATAGACTGGCTGGCGATTCTATAATGGAACGAAGGATGTGACGGATGATATGCGACTGCAAATGTACAACGAATGGAGACAGGGAACCAAGCCTGTCATGATCTGTACAAGCGCGTTCAGCACTGGAAATGACTATCCTCACATTCGACTCACCATCCATTTCAAGATGGCAGTGGAGATGAGCGAACTTATTCAGGCACAGGGACGCGCTGGGCGTGATGGGGAACGTGCAAGATGCTATGTGATTCCTTCACTGAACCCTCAACGGCCAGAGATCACGAGGAATACCCTGGACCATAAGGGGCAATGGTATGCCCTGGACCATGTTTATACACATGGAAGAAATAGATGCCTGCGGTATGGGACCACGCTCTACATCGATGGCAAAGGACTGGAATGCAGAGACGACCCTGTGAATACACCATGCTCTACATGCAAACCCAATTCCGTGGTCGACACGATAGACACCGTAACCAGCTGCCGGATGGAGGGCGTGGAGTCTGGAGGTGCAAGTCATCAACAATGGAAATCACAGGATACGTTAACTGGCTGCCGAATGGAGGGCGTGGAGTCTGGGAGTTACAGTCATGAACGATGGAGATCACAATCAAAATCAAAGCGTGCGTTGGATAGTGAGGTACTTGCGGAGCAAGATCCATTTCTTGTCGCGGCTCAGGCGTCCAAGCGGCAGCGGCTGGATCGACTTCGTAACGTTATGGACGAAGCAGAACGGATGCGAAAGGCCCTAAATAAGGTGAAGGACCATGGATGTGGAGCGTGTCTTGTGATAGGAAGGAGGTGCACACACACCAAGATCTTTGGCTGTTCAACGCTGCAGGAACGTTGCGGAGGTTTCGGTGCACTGAAAGCCTGGAAGAAAGACATCCGATACCCACAAAGCGTCGTTCAGAGAGGAATATGCTGGAAGTGTCATGTCCCGTCATGCTCTGACATGCTGCATGGTGACTTTTCGGGCGGACAGCAGCCATGCGAGTGGGACGACGTGGTGGTGCCAACGTTGATGGCAATTTGGACGAATACAAGCACGCGAGAACGAGCACAACGAGCCCTGGGAGTAACATGGACAGACAGGGCAACGTTCACATCATGGTTGGTGCAGAACCCAGCGCCAGGGTACCATAGTCGGGTGATGGAGTTGTTTTTGTGGTATGTAGAGAGGGGCAGTTGAATTGCTCTCAAATATTTAATATGCAACCATGTCTGGTTTCTAAATTGTACATGTGATGCGAGCTATCCTGCGCTTTCAAATAGTAACACGGCGGTATCGAAACACTCTCCCAGGACGGTCGAACACTTCATTCCGCATGCCACAATGATTTTAATCAGCATTGATGAAGTCACAAGCATCAATGATTGCGCAGACACAGACACCAACGATAATCCATTCTTTCATCGCCTGGATCTCTGCTACACGATCGATACAGTCAATCGTTGGGTCGAATGGTTTCTCGTCCATTTGAAACATGTGTGAACACCTGTTCGAACGCCTGTTCGAACGCCTGTTCGAACACGTTCGAACACGCTAGCACACTTTTCCTGGCTCAGCCCAGGGCCTTGAGCTCTGTTGTTAGTTCTCCAAACCCACTGCGATCATGTTTGAATCATCGTGGTCCCCATTATGAACCCTCACCCGACAATTCGGAAATGCATTCTACATGCTGCGAGGATTGGCCATCAAGAAAACAATGGTAAATGTTACAGTAGTTTAGTCTGGACAGTGGTGTATTGGTATGCTCTTGTTCAGCATTTATCGTGTCTCCTGACACTTGCTGGTACGGTTGACAAGCAGGTGAGCCACCACCAAACTTCGGGGGCGGCGACTGCCGTCGGCTTCGTCTGTAACGGGGTGTCCCACGGTCACGTTGTACAACCTTGATGAAAATAGACTGCTATCGAAACACTCGCCTAGAACGGTCGATCACTTCATTTTTAGACCCGATCTCTGCTACACGATCGGTACAGTCGATGTTTGGGTCGAATGGCTTCACGTACGTTTCAAACATGTTCGAACAACTGTTCGACAGTGCTCGAACACACTCACACACGCCAGCACGCCCCTGCGGCCTCGCCGCTGAACCTCTTTGAGCTCTGTCGTTAGTTACACGTAAATATCTACTCGATATGCCAATTGCGATCATGTTTGAATTATTGTGGTTCCCTATAAAGCTTCGACTGACAGGCTGGATGTGGAACCTAGATGGTGCGTGAACGCGACCATCCCGATACCAACCAACATATGGATACATAAATATCGGACATGTTGTAAGTACCGGGAGAGACAGTCGGCTATTGAATTCGGGCATTAAAAGTACTTGTCGAAGATGCTCCCCATGTGGAAATGGTGATCGTGACAACACCAAATTGGGCAATTTTGCAGACAACGGTGAAACCTACAAAAGTGTTTATCAACAAGGACATTGTTTCTATGAGCTAGTCTATCTTCATTCAGGAAATACCATCAGGACCGTGTCTCTTACATCCCAATCAAGTTCACCATCGCATTCAACAGATGCTGCAGCAAGGACTCCTAGCCAACGGTGTCATCGAAAGTCACATGCGGGATTGTAGAAAGGCCTCTCGAGAGGATTTTTGTACTTACGGATCTGCAGACTTCGATGAATTGCTGATTAGAGAGTTGCGCGACATAACGTTTTGTTTCGTGAGTCCTAAATTAGTGATGTCATGCTCGAGATATTTGAACCATCATCGAATTGGAGTGACAGTACGAACGATGACACACTGTGCGAGAATACTAGAGCGAATTCTCCGCTAGTACATCAAAACGCTGGGCATTGTCACCATGCAGGTAATCCAAGTACACAGTAAGTGATGGCCTTACATAGCCTATTACTAACTGTACGTTGCAAAAATATCCCGAAGATCACAGACTGGCCCGGGGTGCCACCAGGGACCTTCAGAGAGCCGCGCCGCGCCATTCCCCACCTTCAAGCTGATCTTCAAGTGGTTGATTATTTTCATCGCTGCCTCCCATTCCTCCCTCATTTCGACTGCCATCACATCGCCCATCGGTCCAACTGGGGTTTCCTTAAGTATGTCATTGCTGGTATATTTTGCCTGGTTTTCCATCATGGAGATGAGCGCCAGGATGCTCTTCAGCCGAAATATCCCTGAGTTACTGTATAAACGAATGAAATGGTTTGGTAGAGCATATCGGCGTACTTGTTTGGTCCTCTGCCAATTTGGGAAGGGCCAATACCATCCAGACGATATACCTGGCAATCGAGGGATGTGCGGAATTCGTAGCTACTGAACCGCGCTTCAGGCTTCTACGGGGACACGTCGAGCAGTCATATTCTAGTGCGAGCTCTGTAAGGTGAAGAGTTGAGTAGCAGAGGAAATGCCCCCCAGACGTCATTCCATCCTGAGGGGTATACACCATATGGTTGGAACCAGGAGGCTGAATGCTATACTTTGGTAAGCAGTGGATAGAATGTTCGGTAGGACACGACTCACACGGTGTCACCAGGTTCGAGCAGTACTACCCCTATGCGATACGTGTCCTGTGTATTCACAAGGCCGAATAGTTTGTCCCATGCTTCGAAAATATCCTTCCGTTCAGTATTGGAGCTATCAGGAGTGTCGGTGTAACCCCAGATCTTCGTTCCTGATCTCACGGTCACATACGTGCATAGCCCGCCTGCGTCATGGTGCGGATAAGTGAAGAACCCGCCATGAGTAAGGAGGTCCCATCCTCGAAGGCGTTCTGAATCTCCCTGCATCGCTTGCGTCCCGAAGAATGTCTTTTGTTTGTTCACCCCCACCCTTGGAAAGTAACAATCGTTCATGATGACCGATTTAGCATTCACGTTGTCTGATAGGGGTCTATAGACGATTGACTCATGCGAGACATACGGAGACCGTGTATTTACATACCTCAGGAATGGCGGGACGTCTGGTTGTGTGTTTGGGAGGTCCAAGAGATTGTGGCATTCGTCTTCCTTGGCTGCCAGACATATGAACTCTTCCAGGGTCATTGTCTTGTGGATGTTCGTAGGATCCCCTTTCCTTTTCACCTGTTCTTTGCCTCGCAGGACCGCGTCTACGCATGTATTGTATTCAGTGCGAAATGAATCTGAATCGTGCATACACACCTTGAACAATTACCTTCTGGGGCATTGTGGGACGGTACAATCGAATGTCGTCCAGAGAGAATGCGAGCGGTAATCCTGGTTCCCATCCACGTACCACGACAGCACAGCCCCGCGAAAGTGCTTCTTCCATCTCCAAAACAATCTTTCGCACCATTTCCAGATCCGTAGTGTACGTGAGCTCGACAATCATTGGGCGCTTTGCATCGTACATGCAATCCTGACCTCTCGGAGCGGTAGACATGCGCTTCACATTCATGAGATCCTGCGGGGCACCACTGAGTGTCATGCAAAACCTGATCTATATGCCACGTACCCGATCGCTGAACCAAGGTCCATACGTCGTGACGCCGAGGTTGACCCACTGGAGCACAGATGTATTCTTTGGACAGCTGAGCCCACCCAGCAGGGACCTCGTTTCCTGTGCAATCCCATCCTCGAATGCAACTGTGATTCCTCCATTTTCAGAAGGCATGACATACATATACGAAACGATTGGCATTACCTTTCCGACGCTTTGCTTGCGCGAGGGCTGTGCGGTCTGTGTCGCCCGTCGTATTATCCTCAACCTGTCGTTCTGCCTCCTTTCCCTTTCCCTTTCTGGACGTTGATGGCTCCACGATCGAAAGTTCCATGTCATGTTTCCGCTTGGGCCCGTCCACTGTCTGTTTCATAAATACGCGACCACCCTTGATAAGATACAATGTTTCACGAGACACGAAATGCATAACATCAAAACATACCTTGGAAACAAATTTCACATGCTGTGGGTCCACTTCCACAGGTTTCTGTGTTTGCTTGTCGAGGGGTAGAGGTGGACAATCTTCGACCACTTTGGTAGCAGTCTGCCTTGGTGCGGTTTCTCTCGCATGCGAGCGCTAAAGCAAACATTTTGTAATACAATACATAAGTGCACATAAAACACAACACATACCATAACTCGTGTTTGTGTCGTCAGGTCAAGCTGGCCTTCCGTGAGATGTCCTTCTTGCTTTTCTTGCCTATTTGCTGTCTCCTGATAGTATAATCCATTCAGCCGCTGCGGTACTCACATAGACCAATTTGGACACTTACTGTCTTGTCCTGAGCTCGCAGCAATGACGCAAATCTGTGTACGCTCTCGCCACGCACACAGGGATCACCACCATTTTCACAGAGCCACTTAATGGCAAGCTCGATCTTCCTGTTAGACTCGTGTATGGTATCGACTATCTGGAAGCCTCTACACACGCAAGGTGCGACAAAGCAGACATCACCGTCAAGGTCGAGTTGTAGGGGCTTCAACGGATCCCAAATAATCCATCCATCTGCCCTAGCGATGTGCAGAGTGGCATGAGCAACATAGAGATCTGGCGCACGACAGCCATGTTCCACAATTGATGGAGGCACGTCACCGCCAAAGAATACTTTAGAGACAACAGGAAACATAGCGGAGGGAATGGATGGCTCGAAGAGAAAGTGTTGGTAAGTATTGGCATACATTTAGAAGGGGATTAGTTGCCAGGGATCCTTGATACGCGAAGTTAATTGTGGTTAAGCAGGGAAATTGCAACATGATGTGAATTTATAGACTAACCAAAGCGCTGCACTGCCACTAGAGGTGGAATGTGCCACAACATGTCCATATCAGGAAATATGGACCTACGTGTACATTAGCTGTGAGTCTGACGACACTCACAACGCAACGGGCAGTCTTTAAGCCTAGTCTAAACATTGGAGAATATGTAATATATCATCACAAAATATAATCAAGAGGGAAATTTTCAAGTTTTGTCGTGTTCTCCGACTATATTTGAAATTTAGGCCAGAGTTGTGTGGTCTAAACTTCAAATATTGCCCTCAGGAGAATTCACATAATTAATTTCAGCTTATGTTCGACATTTAGCTGAGTGCTAAAGACTGCCCGTTTCGTTGTGACTGAAAGTAGCTATATATCGCGATGAAGCATTGCATGTTCCCGTCATTGTGTACCATTGTGGAATTTAGGAATTATATTTCACGCTCTGATAAATGTGTAGAATATGAAACAGAACGACAAAGGCATTATTACACATGTGAACAGTTCGAACAGTTGTTCGAGCGAGTGTTTGGGGCGTTCCAGCGAGTTATATGTGTTCACCCGAATGCCCTGATATGCTTGTGACATTCTATCTTATGGAATACACGATGTGGATGCAATTATATCTTCTCAAGTTGTGAACGGCCACACCATGTATGCATTCAGAATGCTGTGAAGCCACTGCCTGCACATCATGGAAAACGTGTCTGCCTTCGTGCCCATCATCTTGAAGTTGTTTCAGGTAATCTGTAGATTGCTCGTTGGTGTGTGCCCTCGTTCATACTGTATTCTAAACGTTTAATGTTCCCAGCGCCTAACTTGAGCCCAATGTCCATCTTGCAGAAAAGGTGAACGGAGGTTTACCACCGACAACGCTCGTTTTTCTCAATACAGGCGTAAGAAGCAATCTAGGTTCGGAACGATGTACTGACTATATCTCATCAAAGGAAAGACACGACTCTACTCGACATCCAATCTAATTCCTCTCGTCCACCGTCCTATCTGTATACCACTGAAATGATATGCTAACCGATGATACACCTTCTCCACTCTTTGACTTCGTGTAGGCTTGGAACACATTTTTGTGCCATCCAAAATTCGTCCTCGTTTATCAGGCTGCTGGTACAGTTGCCTTTCCTCCAACAGCCCTTCGTCTCCTGTGCATCCTGCAGTGAGTCGGATGGTGTGTTGGGTCTAGGATATGCAATCCGTTACATTTCAGACCTCAATATTCTTCGCCTGCACCATGTTGTTCTTCATTATGGCTTGCCATCTTCAATGGCCTTCGCAATTATACTTGTGGCATGTGAGATCGCCAAACATTACGAACCATATGAAAGGATCAATGATAATTCCAGAAGCATGCGTGGGTGACAAAAAGGATGAGCATGTGAAAATATTGGATTCTAATTGATGATTGTGGCAAGTATTCTGTGGCAGCGAGTCCTTTATTGTAATGCATACCTCTATTTCTCGGCGGTAGACACGCTGTGTCAACCATGGGGATTGGAATATCGGCCATGGGAATGATGATACTCTGAAGGATGATGTTTGAGGCTCTTGAAAGTGTAAATCTGAATATAATAAATTTCAAGTGTGAGCTCTATATATATATATAATATTTAGAAGAATCTACGCAATCGACGCCGCCACCTATGGCAAACCCGTTTGCGACGTCGTCGAGCGCGAGTCTGTCACTGTCATACGGTATTCATCGCCACTGAAGGGACTACCCACCTGGAATTAAGGACCACACCGCCAAGATCGTTTCCGCGTCGTCATTACCAGGCCTCGTCAAGGTGGATGCAACACTAATTATTTACTTTCAAGCAAACATGTTCGCTTTCGCATCGCCCGCCGTGCAGTAGTCCAACAGCATTGTAGATCCCTTTTTTGCTTAGCACTCTCGTCTCGAAGATGATGCTTATTGTATTGTAGCTACCCGTACCGTTACGTATTCCAGGTCATCTACCACTCCTTAAGGACCTGTCTGTACTGCGCCTTCGTGTTTGTGACATGGAGTGCTGTTGGTGAAGGACATGCTTTGTTTCGTCTCTCGTTAGTCCTCGTAGCAGATCAATAGCTTACATACACTTTATTTTGCAGGCACGTGTACATCACAAAGACCACGCTTTCCTGAATAGACACGAGAAACGAGTCTGTGTGCGAAGTCGTGTACTCGTCGTGCCCGTGGGAGTGAAACATGGCACATCGGGCGTTGTTTGAGTGGGGATAAGCGCCTCTTCTCACAAACGTCAACACATGAGATGATTGCTACACCCCATTTGGCGTGGTCTCAGATGTAACACCGAGGTTACACTCGAGGGCTCGAGGAGGCCCTCAGAGGAATAAGGCACGAGACCACTGAAGTGGTTTATGGTGAACGTGGGAGATCTAAATCGATCGATCAGCCAACTTTGAAAGACGAATGATTACCTCAGTGCTTGCCGAATACCTCAATCATCGTGTGATCAGTCTGCTTATGCGATAGGAAAGCCCTCTTCCGATGCTCGTCAACGTGTTGCTCCAAGATACATTTCTGGGTGAAGTTCTTCAAACACTCGTTGGTGAAGTTGCTGCAGAACTGATCAAGTGAGTTAGAGCGGCTGATCAAGTTTTTGCGACCGGAGAAATCAAAGAGACCGACGAAGGAGTCGAAGTCATCACGGCCGAGATGTTGGTTGATGTGTTCATTCAACCAGGCGAAGGAATTGGCTTGAGAGCCACCTTGAGCTGTTGAAAGCGATTGACATTGTGGTCATGGAGGAAGTGGGGTCCATTTGGATTGAAGAATACTGGATAATATCGTCCAAGGTGTAGTGCATCCTCTTCATCACTAGGGACAGTTTCAGGGACATTCCAGATCTGCGGGGATGTGAATTACTGGAAGAAGAACGGTATAGCCTTTGAAGACACTACAATCACTGACGAGGTGTTGTTCAATGAATATATCAAATGGGTTTACCATCTCTTCGCTTCTTGACGACCGGTGAGGACTGTATTGAGGACCAAAGCACACAAGAGCCCTAAGAGTAACACCAAATATACACAAAGATGACTGAACTACCTGGGAACCTACCAGGTTTCTGTGGGGGCGTTACCAGGTCCACATACTTCTCTTTATCATTGCCTTTATCCTTGAAAGCGGCATTGGAATCTCTGACAAACAAAGATATCAATGAGTGAGTTTGATGCAGATATTATTCCGCAAGCCATCAGCACTATGGATGCTGAGGATGTGGTGGAGATCCATTTTGACATCCATTGTACCTGGTGATTCAAGCTCGGATTCTCCATCACAGCCGAAAATGACCACGTCTTTTTTTCATGAATCGTAAGCATCATGTGATCATATAAGATGGATTTCCTGGTAACTAGAAGTAATGTAAACACCTCTGTTAAAAACAGTATTGCTACAACTTTCTGCAACACTAGCCTTGCTCCGGCCCCTGTTCTCAAGTAGAATTGAACCATTGGGTTTGGAGACCTCAACGAGTGAGAATAGACACCCTGAGCGCGGATGCACGAGCCACTCTGGCTGCGTGGATTGCTGAGGTCCGAGTCGGGATTGAATCAAGATACGCGAAAACACGGGGAAACCATTAGCGTGCTTGATCGTTAACCTGTGTGAATGTCCATGGCGATCCAGTCGTTCGGGCCAGATACACAATTAAACAAATTGCAATTCTTCATCGCCTGCACATCACTGACAAACGCCTTTTCGAGTGGTGCACTCCGCCATTTCAGAAGTCGGTCCAGCTGACACATTTTCTGCTATTTCATACTAGTAGAAGTAAGAGATAAGGTAAGAGACTCGTTCCGATGCCACATACAACAATCCCGATGGAGCTGACATGAGGACTTGTTAACGAACTGGCTTGATGCCTTGATAAACGACTTAGCAGACGTAAACGGTTGGTTGGTCCTGCCTGGGATGAAGTCAGAAATCATAAGACACAACCAAAGAAACGCTGGAGAGTTGAGATGTTACAGTACCTCATGCGTGCGAGATGTCACACGAGGTAAAGCAGCACCTGTCGGTTGGATGCTATCTAGGCGAGCATTAGGCGATCAGGTTTTAGGTTCTTCTCCGCGAGGTTTGAAAAAATGTGCAGAAGCGTAGGCGGTGTCACGCTGGGAGTGGCCTGACTGGACGTACACAGCGATGATGATGGGTCTAGCGTAGGCGGGGGGGAGGGAAGCATCAGTTTTTCGACTAGCAGAAAGTGTAGAGGCAGTGGTGCCTGGGTGCCTGATGATACCGTTATAACACTCATGGCAGATTGCTCGCCAACGAAGCTCATAGCACTCACACGTGCCACCTCCTCCCCAGCAGATCATGGAGTGGTCAATATCTGATGGTCGTTTGCGTGGTTCAACATCTCAAAAAAAACTGCCTCGTCTTCAGACGCGGAATGGAACAAATACTGCACCTCCATTTGCATGCTGCTGCAGCTGCTTATTGACGAGGTCGGCCATGTGGGCTGTGAGTTCATCTTCTTCATATCTGCTTGCTTCTTCCCACATAGCGTGCCCAGCACCTGACTGGTGTTGATTGCGTGTGATAGGATGCCCGTGTACGCCATAATACCTACTATTTATGTCGTATGGACGCCTTCGCAGTCGTCTTTATACACACGAAACCCGATTTTACCTAGAAGGCGGAGATCCGGGCTTAAATTCGCATATTAGTATAGCAAGCTGTAGTACACTACGGATGTACTATCGGACCCTTTAAATTTGTATTGACACTGTCGATCGGGTGGCAGTTCCACTGCAGCCAGAGGTCACAACAGTCCCGGTTGATGGCAGGGTGAAAAGGATATATAGGATCCATAGGGAATACGAGCTTTCAGGATTAAGCATATGCCGATTTTCAAGACGCACGTGAAGAATGCACGCCAGCGTCTAACGAAATACCCACAAGCGCTCGATGGGTGAGTTGTGCGTGGACCTGAAAGTCAAAATTTAGTGTCTGGTATGCTCAATCAACGCATGTTGATTGACTCATGAGCCCCAGATAAACAAGGCACGGTTAGTCCCATTTTTCATGAGTATGTGTGGTGGAACATCAATGTTATCACCCCCGCGGTCACCCCTAATTTGGGATGGCATTCCGTATTCACTAACGGCAGATTTGAAGAGATTGAGCACACGGTTGGTATCCCTTGCTTCTAACGCCGTTATCTACTGTAACTCTAAAAGTCAATAATGTGTGGATCCGTAGTGTTCTACTAGTATGAGCTTACAGTACGACAAAAGCCATCGGTCATACCGTGAATATCAATCCCCCACCAGATAACTTTGTGATGGTCGTCTATTTTCCACATGGAATTCGAGTGCTTTACATAGTACTTACGCTTCCTCTTGATCTGGCGGTCTCGAAGTACTTGGCCAATGATTGAAGTGCGCCACTATACGCTAGATGATGACTTGTACTCGCACATTACCGACTGTGTAGCGTAGGCCGGACTCCGGATGCTTTGCCACGGCCCATGAGCTACATAACAAGCTGATAAAGCTCCACATTGCTCAATGCTGAGTAGGTATGCTTGGTGTCATGTTTCTTCATGTACATGCAACGCATATTCCTGTGGATACCCAGGACCCGCACTAGCTCAGTAAGTTTGATATTGTGTGAGCTGGATGTGGCCCCCTTGAGGTAAGCGAGATCAATGACTTTTCGCGGGCGGCCTCGTTGCCTCATATGTACAACACTTATTGGCCGTGGTACGCGAAATGATATTGTTACTGTACTGTGGAAGTGAAACAAAAAGGGTTCCAGACTGAGTCTTTGTTGTCACCAGCAATTCATTTGTGTCTGTTGAATGGTTGTCGTGTTCAATTTCCAGAAGATGACCTACATAACCTGACCTGACTGTGCTGTCAGAGGTTGTCGGGAGATGTAGTTTGACCACATGAGTCAGGACTGTCAAAACCTCATGTTTCAGGTCTTTGATATCGTGGAACAGGCTGTTGGATCATCATCTAGTACATACTACATGTTGGTGTTTTATTCAGTTCGAATGTACAACAGGGAAAGAAATTTGGTGTAGTAGTTCAAGCTTTCGTAGCAGGCTGAGATTTATTATGGCACAATAGAGTAAATATTTCGCGGGGAATAAATGTGCTGACAACCCGCCATACCCACCATGGGTAACATAGATATCTGACGATCATAGTTTGAGACCTTCGTACGAGTGTTCCACTCAATATCACGCAAATGAAACTCACCCCATTGAAGCTGTACATAAAACCAACATTCATTTCTTGTAGCTCCAGATAACACATTTTGCTGTGCCAAACAACATTCACACATCCTTTCAAGTGGGAAAACTGATATTAACTACAGGATATGAGGCAGTGTTCTGCGGGTCAGTAGACGTTCACACGAGTTAGTACATAAATGTTCATGTATGAACTTTCCCGTGAACTCAATAAACTGGACGCGTGCAGTACCAGAAGTTCGAGCTGGAAGTTATGTAATCAAAGCCTATTGGCTGATAGGTATACGTACTTGGTCTGTGATTATGTACTGTCTAGCGAGTCGGTAGAGGACCTTGGAACTGCTGAAAGTCACGTCCAAAAAAGGGTGGCAAAGTTCACTGACTTTCCCACAGATTATGGTCAGTGACTGTGACTCTTGTTCACTGACCCGCAGAACACTGATATGAGGATATGGGCAAGTAGTGTTCCATTGACAAGGAGACACGCCGTGTGATGCGAATCGTGTTTAACTTATCTGTTGTTGCTACAAACAGCTAAATAGTAACCTTGGTTTTTCTACGAGGGTCTACTATGGTCTGTGATTCTGTCACGTGACAGTGTGGATGTTTATGTTGTGGACCAAATCCAATATTTGTAGTCTATTTACATCAATCGATCGTCATCCCCTCTAGACACCGCAAATATCCAGAGTGCCATCATGAAGGGCAAGAGAGCATCTCGCCCTCAGCATCTTCTCGACGGTTTCGAGGTCTGCCTCCACACTTGTGGGTGCAAGAACCAGCAGACATTACATCCGCGGCGTAGAGAAGGGGGGTCATCTGGAAGACATGCACAGTCGAAGTACCTCCATCCCCACTGTAGTGAAGAATGTCCAGGAAATGGGGGATTCGAGAAAGGAGCTAGCCGAAGCGCTCGGACAAGGAATCTCACTCGAGAAGAGATCGTCAGGTACTTGCCACAGAAAGAGGCGGCAAACGAACTGAAGCGCCTGAGCATGTCACCCCTCACATGGAATGAGAAGGGAAATGCATCTGGATCGTGAGTAACGGTAGACACGTGTCGTTATTTCTCTTCACACTGATAGGGCGGAAACAAAGAACCTTGGAAGAAGAGAAGACAGAGGATATTGGGTTAGGAAATGGTGGCGACGTGATGATGGAAGTCAATGAGTGTGCTCCAGGTCCATCTCTGCTTCCGGTTGGTGCGTTAGCACCACGATTCCGCCGGCACATTGCGCCACCCTCAAATTCTGCCTACCACTCCTGCGGTCATCGAAAGTCCAGGCAGTTGTCTATGGAGGTTCAGGGAGAATTGTCGCGACATTCTCCCCTTCTGTCATCTACTAGAAGCCGCTCAACATCGTCTGGCTCGCGGTCTACGTCTGTAAGCAGAGAAAGCTGGTATCCGTCGGAGGCATCGGAAGATATGATATTCAACATCTTGTACATTCCGGACCCATGTCGCGAAATGAAAGCGAAAAACGCCCTCGTGGAAGCTATATGGGCTCCACGAGAAATAACAGAGGTGCAATATGAGGCAATCAAAGGTCTCTCGGGGTTCGTGTACATAACTGGGAGGACGAAGAGTTGGTAAAGGTATTGGTCGCTGAATGGGTGAGTGCAGACGACTAATTAGTACTCGGTAGTTAAACAGGCGTTGATCTTCTTGGGTCATTCAGCTGTGGGTGATGCTACAAATGCACGACTTCGAGGGGGGACATGCCTTCGACATCAGCTACATGACGTGGAAAGATTTCAAAGAGACGGTTCTAAATCCTCGGGCACGTTTTACGGAATGGCGCGACATAGCGTCGAAGCATTGCGTGATAGGAGGGATAGATTATTCGATTGATCATCGGCGAGTCATACATCTTACTTTATACTTGACAGTTGTATCTGACATTTTTAGAATAATTAGATGCCCAGAAAGCCCATATGGCCTCTCAGCCACAGACTTCCAGACATACGAGGATCATATCAATATGTTGTCAACTCAAGTGCAGTTCTGGCCCCCGATCGAACAGGTGCGATCATCAGCATCGAAATGGATAACCATGCGCAACCTGCAGATCATATCGTCGATAAAAAAACTCTTATTTTCCTAGAACAATGCGGCTCATGGAAGAAAGCGAAATTCCACAAGATGCCGTCTTGAAGCGCAGCCACAGCGATGGCGGCAATCATGTCATACTTCCCAATTCTATGTCGACCCATTGCCGATCTTGGGAATACCTTAAGCGCCACGTCCACGACGAAGAATTTTGGATGGCACAGGAATATGTTCCCAGTTTAGCTGAAATCGGAGAATGGGGTGTTTTTCTCATCGGTGGGCAAATCCGTTCGGTGGTGCACATGCAGAGGATGAAGGACGACAACTGGATGGCAGTTCCAGTCGAATCGTTTCTTTCTCTGGACGAAGTACAGTGAGTGTCTTCTCCAGGCACTGTGCCGTGCCACAGACACAATGGTAACAATCGTGTTTAGTCAACTAATTCAAGGGGAGCACAGGCCAGTTAGTGGCGCAGAATGGAGGAAACATGTTGTGAACCCGCAGAATAGAACACATGTGATCCGCCATTCGACGAAACAGGAGTTTGAAACATTCGTCCTTGGCATGTGGAAGGAGCTTGTCTTGCGGGAGACGAGGAGTGGTGGTGGAAAGCCCCCTATCACCATTTTTTGCAGGTTGGACATTGGGATCAAGATTGGTACTTGGAATGATCAGCGGCCCGAATACTTTGTGAACGCGGTGGAGCGTACACCAACAACGAGCCTGTGTCTCACGTTCCACATGCTCAATACGATTGGAACCATGGCAGATACGTTCGCCGTGATATTCAAACAGTGGCTTAGTGCCGCCCGCAACGCGTACATTGTGTAGAAACAACTTTAGGGTTGCTACAACATGATAATATTTGATCCATCCAGTATATTCCAGAAACAATCGTGGCTCCGAAAGGTTCAATCACCTCCAAATATATTTGTTCCAACGACTCTGGTACCTTCGAACATTGCTTCCAATAGTTCTAATCGAGTCAAATATTTTGGGATTTGTTTGTTGTTTTCATGTACAGTCTAGCAATACATCAGAGAGACCTTGACGTCATGAACGAAAATATACGATGTAGGTACAATGATATATTGACGAATGCAATCAGTTGAACAGATCGGTGTAATAAGACCCGCAGCTGATTTGCTTGCAGTCCCGAATGTTATTTCCTTCCAAGAGACTACAGTATAGCATTTCCGTGTTATTACAATGTCAGAATTTCATAAGTTCGATACTTGACATCGATTAACCGCAATGTCCAGGATCCGTATTACCTGACATTGTTCTCAAGATGTGGTGCCCGTTTACTTGGACAAAGACGATACGAAATACACAAATCGTATGTAACCAAAGGAGGTTCTGGAGGTGCCACGTTCAATGATGTTCTGATATGTTCCATGAAGCCCTTTCAGACTCACAGCAACAATGAGAGTGGGAAGACGTAATGATACCAACGTCAATTGCAATGTAGGTGGGCCCAACCACATGGGCACGGGCACAGTTGGGATGCGGAGTTACATGGACGGGACGGTTCAAAACACATATCCGGGTTAGCCAGTGACCTACCCCTGGTTATCAACAGGGTGACGCAGTTGTCCTTCCGGTAGGTCGAGAGGGTTTCTCGATGTCAAGGAGTAGTTGATATGCATTGATATATTCTGCGACTCCACACCTGCAACGATCTACACGGTATACTGTCAATTGACTTCCACATGTAACCAGGTATAGTGAGAAACATACCAAACCCATCGGACCCGTCTGAACTATCTGAATCCCGCCGAATACTTCTCCTCGACCACGTGATTGAATAGTCCGTTACAATGCCATTTTAGTTTCACAACACTAGCAAAGGATGGTCACTCATGTGTTTGCTAGGTATGCTCGAACACCTAGTCGAACAGCTCGAACGGCGTTCGAACACTGTAGGATGACGTCCCCATGATGTGTCTCTACGTGTCTTCATGTCAGTGTCTTTTGGTGTTTCTATGACACAGATCGTATGCATGCGTCACTTCTATTGGACACATGGAGAAACAACGACCCTCCAAACGAACTAAATCACACTCGGCTCCTGTACATTACACACAAGGTCAGTTATGATGAATATGTCTGCGCAATCAACATGGTTAATCTGTATGGCGAGTTGTAGAACACGACCAAGTCATTGTCCACCACTTTATTCTATATTTCAGAACACGAAATTGTCCATGTCTCAAAGGGGAAAATGTAGTCTGCAATGGCTGAGTCTCAAAGAAGTCATTCCTGGTGGTCCAAATTCTGTCGTTTCTTTAATTTTAATCATCGCTCGCCCATTTCTGTTTTGTTACTGTCTCTCTGCTCGCACTGATAGACGAAACGCGGTTGCTCCCACTCACATCATTTGTCAGCTTTACAATCCTGCTCGCCCCTCGCGATGTTCCTACTGTGACCTCTGCAAACCGCAAGCGACGCAGTTGCTTACTCTACACAACGATACATCGACATCATTCCTTGAGCATATATTCGTGGGATTCTTTCCAGGCAGAGAATTGGCTCGTTGCATACCTCAATGTCTAGATTGACCCGTGGTTGGCATCAGTGAGTCTTTCAAGTATTTCCCCGTTTCGTCTGAAACTTTTCGTTTGTCTCAGGTCCCTCTTGTGTCTGTCTTCACGAGTTTTGCAAAACTTCAGATCCAATCCAGACGTACTCACAAGTGGCGTGTGCGGTGATGCACAAATACATTTCCTTTGTCGATTTTGATTCACATGATCTCTCAGCTTGTGAACTTCATCCTTCCGATCAGCCCGGTTGAACATTGAATTTCTTTTAGTATCGCTGAGCTCAGAATTTTCGCGCATGCGGACGGCCTTCATTTTACCAATCGATGTTGAATTCATGGTTGCTCAATCTAATGCAATTGCATCAAGAGACTCGTGTCTATTCTCCTTTCTGGTGTTCCGCGGCATACCTCGTCCTTTATTGAATGCGCGAGTGCAATTTTTGTCCCCTCCAAGATAACCATGGCTTGAAGTGGAGGTCGAAGGTAGCAGTCGTGAGCACGCTCGGCGTGAAAACGCACAACGTGACGAACTCGATGCGATACGAAGCGAGTTTGTTATAATTCGGCCCAGGTTTAGTTTCGCTGTCGAGCAACGGGCATTGGTGATTGCGAAACCATCACCGCTGCCTTTTCCGTGTGGAAACTTTCGAGGAGAAAAGCTCGACCATAAGTTACACCCTGACTCATGAAGCCAATTCATATTCGGGGTTTTTAACTGACTTTGTCTTGGATCCACACCACAACTACGCGTCGCTAACACGACATATCCCAGCACGCAGTGTCCGACTACTATTGGCCACGAGAAGCACCGGCTGCCCTCCTCATGGACTACATCACCCAGGTTCGGTACACGTGCAACGATGTCGATGACGATGAAGGCGTCTGTGAAATCAAGACAGCAAACCTGTATGACGAAGTACCGGTGCAACGCCACCATTCATATGTCCCACGACATTACCAAGACGCTGTGACTCGTTTTCTCTGGAGATACTACTTGCTGATCAAGCTTTACACCACGTTCGAGAGACGACGGAGCTCCCGCTTCAAAGATTTTTATCCATACCTCGGCAAATGCATCGTCCACCTCGACAACGTCATCGAGAGTCTCATCCGCCCTTGCCAGAAGATTTCTCGAGAGGACCTCCGCGATTACCGGTCTAAGAACTTCGATGAATATCTAATCACCGAGTACCTAATTGGCCGCCACGATCATGACATCCTTAAGATATTTCGTCGTCGGTGCCCTGAAAACATAGAACGGATGGACTTTGAGACGTTTGGTCAGTTTTATACCGGTGAGACCATATTCACTCACCACCTCTGCTTACTGTATCATCAGATTGGGATTATTATCATTCCGCGCATTTACCCGAGGAACTCCGTGGTGACAAGTACTCGTGCGACGTTGACACTATTCCAGCAAACAAGTTGGAAGACATATGGGATGCTGTGAAGGCCTGGTATGAAAACCCATTTGACGAGCAATGGGGTATGTACACATGAACATCGTCAACATGCTTTGGTATTCTTATCCTTCAAGTCATCACATGGGTGTCATGGGAGGATGAAAATGGAAACATCACAAACCCAGTACGTGTTGTAAAGTATATACATATTCGACAGCGACTCCTCATAGTAATAACAACAGGAGGACCTCACTTCCAAACATCCGTCAGGTAAGGTTATGAACGACACCGGTCGCCACTCAATGAAATGACAAGCAAAAACAACAAAGAGGATGGATCCAAATCAATTTTACCCAACGCTCCCGCGAATGACGAAGACACGTCCATTCCAGAAGGCGGTGATGCTGACACATTGGGAACTGAGGAAGAAGAAGATTCTCCAAAAGAATCCGGTAGGTTACACATTCATTTATAGTCACACTCCATTCGACTTATTGACCTAATAGATGAAGAATCATCTCCAGATAACCCAACCAAGGAAAACATGTCGATGGAAATGGAAGAGACGGATACTCTCTCCGGTGCGTTACAAAGTGATCGAGGGATCGCGCGCCATTCAACTGATTGATTGATTGAATGTGACACAGAGAAGAAATCGTCGCAATCCAAACGGATTCACGAAGGGGACGTATCGATGGATGAACAGAGAACCGACGATTCAGCAAAGCAGGGTTCGTCTGACGTTAGATCCACATCACACCCGGGTGATCCTTCTTACATTCGACAAAGGCACGTCTGATCCTAGATCATCCAAAACCATGGAGAACATGATGGAATGGTCTAGGGACACCGGAGAGACGGATAACGCGACGTTTACCTCTAGACGAAAGTCCAGCGGTATGATCTTGCTTTTTACCACATGCAGGTTGGATAGAGCTAACGTCGAGTCTGCAAGATGACTCATCTAAATGTTCAGACAGTACATCCTTGGCAGGCCAAAAGCGGGTTCGTAGCTACAACGAAGAGGAACCAAGCAGCCGAAAACGCTCCTGCACTGCAACCATTCATCCAGTCCAATCTGCGATTGGCTTTGATGAATCACTTGTGTCTGGCCTGTGGAAACGCAAGTAATGGGTTTTATTTACTGCCCAACTTAGTATAAATGTTTATAGCTTCGTTTACAAATCACGGATGAATATTGTTGTTCTTCGCCCTTCCATGATATCATCAGTTGAAGCAACGGAGGCTCACCCCTCTCTGGACGCGACAGCAACACATGACGCAGAAGGTCACCTTGGAGTTTCCTCTGGAGTGCTTACTATTTCAAACGACTTAATGGATAAGGAGAAACGCTCTCTTGAGGAGAAGTATGATGCTTAGTAACTTTTAAGAGATTTTTGAGTGGGTAAGAAAAAAAAAAGAAGCTCGTGGCAATATCTGGGAGACACAATGTTGATAAGGTTAAAAATGTAAAACGCTTGATACAGATTGTTCGGACATTGATGGTGATCAAGATGTGCAAAACGATGCGGTTCTTGTTCGCAACCGTGGACGGCATTCCACTTCCCGGTATGCATTCTCAGACCCTCTCTTTCTAACATTCGAAACACATGAATTTCCACTGCGTCAACGACCCGTCGTCCCAGTCATTCTGGGTCAAAACCTGCCTAGCAGAGATGGTTCAATCGCCGCACAGACGCTGTACTTCCAACAACTTTTTCTGTTGTTCAAGCCTTTGAGACCGTCCAACGATCTTACGAAGGATGGACAGACATGGCAGGGCCTTTGATGACACGACCTTCCCCCCATCCTGTTGGGAACTGATAGCCAATATAGTCATTGGTCCAGGATGCCAGGACGCCAAGGCAGAACGTACAGCAGAGTTTATTTCAGGTGTTTCTGAGGAAGATGGCACAGTTATCGAAAGGGGAGAAGATTGGGATGCCCTGCATGGCCATCATGTAGATGAAGGAATAATTGACGTCGAGGATCCGTTAGCAAGCACCTGATTAGGAGACGAGGCCGTGACTGGCGGTGATCATCCACACGTCATGAGAGAGGACCAGCGAGGGATCAAGGCTATCATGCATACAGATTTCCTGCCTTATGCGCCAGCTGAGGAGTTTCCGCTCAACCCAGGCGAATGTATCCCTGGCATACAATCACGTGTACGCTAGTATATCTACATCACACATCGTACATCTACTAGTACATCCTTGTACTCGCAATTCGTAGTCCCACATATAGAGTGTGGTCCAGTTCCGTTTCCCGTTTGTATCGGTGTTTCCAGCCGTTGACCACGGTGGGCTTCCATTGCTGCAAGATGAGAAACAACCCACAACGACGCATCACAGCCGCTTGATGCAAAACGAGAAAAAGAGAAATAAACCAAGTTCACGGGATGGTGGAGAGCAGGGTGACGACGCGGTGCTAGTCAGAAAACAACAAAGTACTTGCGATCCACCAATAGATCTCTCTGAGCTGTTGGACAACGTACGACTGTAGACTATTCACCCTTCGATAAAGACCAAGGACAAGCTTCTGAATTTTGATCGATGAAATTTTCTTTAGACATCCACAAGGAACAGTCCCGTGCATTCCGGATCGTTGCAGAGCACTTTGCTTTTTCGTGTCCTGAAGGCGCTCTTCAAATGCTGTGGATTCCCTGAAAATATGTTACTTAGCGCACGCACCGGAAACGCTACCACTCTCACCAATGGATACACTATTCACATATTAACTTTTCTTCACTATCTCTTACTAGACGAGGTCTCCATGATGTCAGCCGAATTGCTTTACCAGATCTCGGAGCGCATATCCATCGCCAGGCGAGGTTTGAAATGATCAGAGCACCTCCCATTCAGCGGAATCAATGTAATGTTTTACTGGCGATCTTGGACAGTTACGTCCGGTAGGTTGCTCTGCATTGTATGCTGCAGAATTACTTGGCCGTTTGGCTGTGCGTGCCAACGCGAAGCAAAAAAAATGCGGTGGCAGGCATTACAATGGAGAAGAAGAAGAATACAAGCACGATGCAAGGAAGGGGAAGGGGAAGGATCAAACGACACGGATGACGAGGACGAGGACGATATTGATGATGCCGAGTCTACCAACGACAACGACGGCACATGGATCAACAGCGACGACGACAGGGAGAATGGTGGCAGCAGTGACGACGAAGACAGGGAGGAGCGAGCTCACATTCGCCACAAGAATGCGATGAAGAAGCATCACACCCTACTCGCGAGGCATGCCGAGTGGTCTGAGACACATACCATCCTTACGGGGAGCAAGGGCGGTGGGCGGCAGAAGAACGCCCCCACCCTCGACTTCACTCGATCCACCAAGGTGAGTTCTTTTCCGACAAAGCATGTGATTGGATTACCATGCTTACTCACCGCGGTTCACAGGCGCTAAACATCAATGCATACCGACAACGCACGAAGGAAACGCGCACCGTGGAGTTCGACCCCAAGGAAGCCACGGCACCACAAGAGCGTACACTCAGTGAAAACGATCTCGATGGCGAGTTCTTAATGGGTACATCAAACAAACTGAACGTGGAAGACATACCTACCAAAGACGAGTCGATCTGGCAATTGACAGAGCTCGCGCGCATGTATGCCAAGTGGCTCGCAGCTCAGGAAAAGAAGGCTGGATCTGCAGATTCTACGTTCGAGTTCGAGAAGAGCAGGTACAGGGAGAAAGGTGGTGAAGAGACTGACGACTTGCAGAGCAATGGTGCCCTCCCCAGAAGCAAGAGTGAGCAATGATTGAATGAGCAAGAAGACAGTGATGAAGACAAGGATCATGCCTGTAAAGTTGATGAGTCAGACGAGGAGGGACCACCCCCAACTGAACATGTTGATTACAAGGATCACAACATGGTGGTGTGTTGTCTGTATAATCCCATTGGAGCAGTCACTAACCTTTGTGTCACATGAATCTCATTACAAAGAATATTGATACAGACTCAGCTGGATTTGACATCTCCATGTCTGATGATGAACCTGTCATCTCAGAAGGCAAGTCCATCTTATACAGAACTCCTCCTCCCAACCAACTTGCTTTGAAGTGTGCTACTGGTGAGTGTCATCCCCAACATTTTTTGTATATCCACCATTCTACCATACAAAAACAAACAAAAACAAACTTGAAATAGTATCACGCATTTCAAGGGACTGCTGAAATGCGCAGTACAGTTCTCGTCTTTGTTTTTATCCCCATCCATACATATCTTACAATAACTTCACAGTCCTGGTACCAGCAACTCCTGATTCCACTTTTACTCAACTCAGTGTCCTTGATGATCTCCAAGAGGTGGAAGAGGCTCGGGACAACTCCAGTGAATATTGGGTAGCCACACAGACCCCGTCATTCAATCTCTTGTTGCCACTCAGTTGGTCCTTTCCCCATCATGTGCACGTGCACAAGCTCTACAGAAATTATGAAAATGTGATCGTGCACCAACTTTATCTTCCACTGGATCAAAGGACAGTCAACCCTCAGAAGTGCCCATCAACCACCTGTCCAGCAAAAGATCATCAAGTATGTACCTTTTTCCTTCATGTATCATTACATAATTTTACAGTACACCACACTACATCACCTGTGACAGAGCGTGCAATGAAATGCCAAACGGCCACAGAGGTTGCAAT
Organism: Boletus insuetus; assembly: GCA_038093095.1. NCBI lineage: Eukaryota > Fungi > Basidiomycota > Agaricomycetes > Boletales > Boletaceae > Boletus > Boletus insuetus. The sequence continues at coordinate 1,044 of JBBPRQ010000043.1, read as the reverse complement.
GACCAACACTACCATTCCTTCATCCGTCCAGAATCAACACTGCTAGGTTTGTGCCGTCTGGTCCTCCTCCAAGCACACCACCTTTGACAAGGCTTTGTACCAGGCTTGATGCCTCCATCTCTGCACATTCATATTTGTTCCCCCAACTCCATCTCTTCTGGTATGTATGATACTGTAGTTGCCGATAACCTGTCTGTGTCAATTTTGTTTTTTGAAAATGATCACCATATTCGTGCCGTCCATACGCACCAGCTTGAGACAACGAACTTTCCGAATCTATGGAAGCTAACCTTCGGACAAAAGAATTTAGGCTCGACGACCTTCGGCACACTCGGCAGCCAAACTGGGCGATCATATTTTTCGGTGTCAGCGATACCCCACGAACACCACACCGGCCGAACGTCGAAGTACATACAACGGTAGACAGTGTACTAATGGACGTCTCTATATATTAAGAACGAAATTCGGTGTCAATAATGTCTCCCGCGTCAGAGAATGAGGTGCGGTGCTTAAATGAGCTCGACCGTTCGCTCCTGAGAGCACTGTTCCCATTCCTATCCACAAACCAACCCTCGCACGCTGCGGGGTGCACGGGTCTCTTTACTGTCGGACCCTTCGTTCCACACACGCCAACGGTTAGCGATTTTCTGTGCTGGGCGGGGCACTGCGATGGGTGCTGAGCATGGACGCAAACCAGGCCATGAGGGTCTGCCCTCATTTTTCTCGCAGGTCAATGATGTGGTGATGTGATTCGCCTCCTGTTCCAAGCCTGGCGGAGATCGGAGAGTAGAGGATATTCATAATCGGCGGGAAGATCCTCTCGGTTGTGCACACGCACAAGATGAAGAATGAAAGGGATTGGAGGGGAGTTCCTGTAGACTCGTTTCTTTCGCTTGAAGAAATCCGGCAAGTCCATTCGTTCCAGCCTGGGGTGTAAACGCAATTCTCATAAATGTGATCAGCCAACTTATGCAGGGAGCTCAGAGTCCGACGACGGGTGCGGACTGGAGGAAACATATTGTCAACCCACAGGGTGGACCACAT